>VDFB02134332.1:0-16129 GCA_007258455.2 Sequoia sempervirens | reverse complement strand
GACCTCCAAATTCTTAAAGTGTGTAAAAGATATAAGATTTTAGAATACATTAGAGTCAGACTAAACCAACAACTTATCCTCTTTGAATCAAACACCAAGATCACTTGACACTAACAAAAGACCTTCACCATCCACTCTGAAGACTTGATTAGAGTTTAACAAAGAAATACGTAGAACAACCCCAAGTGATAGGTATGGTTGTTGTGCACACAGATGCCCTAGCTAAAAGCAGAGGGACCCTGGGAAAAGCAGTAGCAAAGAGACAACAAAAAAAAAGCAAACAGAAGCAAATGGAAAGCAACCACCTAAACTAACCGAAGTGGGACAGCGAAAGAAAACAACAAAGAAACTACTCTAAAGAAAACAACCTACAAAAAACCAACTAACCTGAGGAAAGTAGGAAAGTAGAGTATGTACAAAAAAACTATACTACCCAAAATGAACCATATACAAAGGTATTTACAAAGCACCATGTTCAAGCTGGGTAAGCTGCCCTTAAAGCTCATTGGATTTTGCAGTGCATGCACAAGCAAACATGTGATTGTTCTAGATCTTAACCATGCAGATTTATCTTTATATTTAGAAAAGAGAAGTTGAATAATGCAACATTCAAATTTAATCGCATAGTTAGGGAAAATCAACAATTGAGGAGGTTTGTTAAACCCATGGTTAATCCATAAACATGTTTTCCTTCCCTCGTTACCATAATCAAAATGATAAACATAGCTACAAGTATTCATAGGAGAAAGGAAAGAAAGAACCTGGATGTCGTCATGCAGATGTGGCAGCATTTGACAACCGAGAGCAAGCACTGCATCATCGATAGGTGCATTGGCAACCTCAGGTGGGCACAGTGGAGGGTGCAACACTTTAGACATAAAGCTTGCATAAGGCTGGGAGAATGGGGCAACAAGCACCCCTTCCAATCTTTGCATGGGATCGGCAACTCCTATTGGTAATTCTTCCAGGAGAAATACTTCTCTATGTTGATCATCTGAAAACCTGAGATCCACCTGGTTGTTGTCCTTAGATGGCAACATGCTTTCCCATTTCCTTTCCCAGGTGTCAACCTTATTTTCATGATGTTCAATGTCATGGGATGATGACATGCGTGAATCTATCCTATTGTAGCCATCTCAATATGAAGGAGGATCAACAATGATCATGGTGGACGAGCTCCAAGTTGCATCTTGTAATTGGTCAATTCTGTCATACTTGTTGGCAACCATCAAAACACCCCCACCTTTATCTTCTTCTCTTTGTTGGTCATGCATCTCATCATGACGTTCACTCATTTCCTCTTGGTCACTATCACTATAGATGGAGAAGGAATTCCTCTCCCAATCTGGAAACTCTAATGCATCGCCGTTTGGAGGCTTAAGGAGTATGTCTTCATCGCCCCCATCTTTTGAGATGTATTCTTCTTCAGGTTTGGTATACCTCCACAATACAACTCCTAATGGAAAGAAGTTGTCAATTGATGGCACCTCATCAAGGGGACCAAAATCTACTATGTAATTTCCCGCCAAGGACTTGCCATAATCCTATTTTCCATGGTGCACAAATGCTCTTCAAGAGTAAGAAATTCTTGATGACTGGTGGACAACATTCTTGTTTGATCTACTTCATCGCTTAGAAGCTCAAGACCGTATTGTTGTCCTTCTTCTATTGTTGTCCCAACATCCTCTTGAGTCCTGCCTTTAGCTGATTCATCACTTGATTTAGGCTTTTGGTCTTCTTCTTTGATCCACGCAGCAAGTAGAGGAGGCCGGGCACTCGGCTGCTCCACTTTTCCTCTAACTTGTTCGATAGCTTCTTTGCATAGCTCGCATGCAAACTCAAAATGTGATGAATCATGGAGTCTGCACCAATTCGGGAGTAACAACACCTCTAGATCCACTTGATATCTCAACTTAGATCAATCCTTTGCTAATCTGGAGATGAGCTAGTCATATCTTTCCACTATAGGGTCCTCATCATCACTTGGGAGGGAGGTTGGATGGCGAACAACAATGACTTGTAGTTGTTCCCAATCCTCCAAATCTGCATTTTTAGATGCTTGGTCACTATCGTTCATGAAGGAGAGGTCTTCTAATCTGATTTCACTTATGCATTCATGATCATTTCCTATTGTCCCAAGGCTTTTAGCCTCTTCCCCCTTCTGGTTTTTAGCATCTTCATGGGCTGCCCCAACATATGTTGTTGCAAACTTCGTTGATTCATCATCAACTGCCAATAGCTCCTCCTCTGGGGTGGAGGACTACTCTTTGATAATAGAAGAAAGGATTTCTAACCTTTTTCTGACTGAACTTTCATCAAAGCTTTCTGCTGTCCTACAGAAATCAGCTTCTTCCTTTTCATTTTCAGCTTCAACGTTCATTGTCCCAACACTAGTTTGTGTTGAATCCCTTGGTTCCTCTTCAATGTGCTATCCTCCAGATGTTGACAGCTCTTTGGCCTCATGGGATGACTTGTCCTCCTTGGTAGTTGGCTGCTCCAAATCGTTGAAACAACCCATGACTTGGGTGATTATGTTCATGCATGACAAGCAAGTGAATTCAGAGTGAGGTGCGTTGTGAAATCTGCACCAAGTAGACATCAGCACCTCCTCCCATCTTGGTCCATCTTTGCTGCCCAAACATTCTTGGACCAGCTCATTAAACACCTTAGCTACCATGATTTTCAACTCTTCCTCTGGGTCTGCAAGAGCTAAAGGTTGATATATTTCCCAAAAGGGAATTTCTCCTTGCAAGACCATTTCAATTCTGCCCAAGAAGAAGTCGGACACCCCAACTTTCGTTGTGCTTGCTTGAGTGCAATGAGATCCTACATTTTAAATGCGTTGCAGTGCAAATTGCTATAATTTTCTTTTAATCTGCTTGTTTAAGAATTGCATGTAGAGTGATGTCGAGATTTGTACATCTTTTGCTCCATTTTGGCTCCAGCTTTTGTTTGCTATAAAGGAATTTTTTGATTTTAAATTTCAGAATTAAAAAGAGATCTCCTTATCTCAGATTTCTTCTTCAAAGTGCTCTTTTCAACTCCCAACTGTCAAATTTGTAGCCTCAACATGCTAGGCCCTCCTCCTATCGCCAATTATGTTGATGTATTTTTTATGCACTTCTCAACATGGGTAATGCATAGGTGCATCACCTCTCTTGAAAGAAAATCTTCCACAATCAGTTAGCGGAACACTATCCCCAAGGTCTCTAGTAGCGAGTCTTGACAGTGCTTGGAATATCTCAGTTGTTTCATGTGATTTGCTGGAATCACAAGGTCGACTTATGGATGAGTTATAAAGCATGGGAAGTTGGATCTACAAATGGAGTTCTTAAGATGGGAGAGTTGTTGTGTGTTTGTTGCAGGTTCAAACAACAGTCTTGAACTCCATTTCATCATTGGATTTGGCTTTACAATGTACAATGAACCTTGCCTAAGGTTACTATTAAAAAAAAAGGAAAAAAAGGGAAGGGAAGAGAGAAGGTTCCTGGATCTAAAACTATGAATGAGCATTGATCATGGAGACTACTATAGTAAGAAAAACTCCTAAAAGCTGGGTTTTTGCTTAGCGAGAAGGGAACCCTCCTGATTACACAAAACTAGTCACGATCTCTAAGGTCTATTGATTTTTTAGATTGCACGTACATCGTGAACATGCAATTGGACTAAGTTGCAGCAATAAAGTAAGAAAGCTGGACTAGCTTTTGCATAGGAATCATCATCAATAAACCACAAAAAGCATGGTACGGAAATTCATCAAATATTGAAACATGAATCACCATTTCACTTCCATTCAAAAGAAACTTACAACTAAAACTAAAGGAAATGCAATACACACATAATGAGCAAGCTCAAAAGAAACACCCATAGATCATGCAATGCTGCTTTCTATTGCTGTAGAATGTATTTACACTAGTTTTCCAACCATTTACAAATGAGGGGGAGACCCCTATTTATAGTTTTCCAAAGCCCAAATGAATGGCTAGGAATGATTTACATTGTGTGGCTCAGATTAGATTGCACTAGGGCTTCACCTACCCCTCATTATTTAGAAATTTAAAATACATCTTTTGTCTTTTTCTGATTTTGTCTTGTAGTAGTAGTCCCTTTGTTAACCAATTGTCGTAGCCTAGCTGATTTCCCTTTTCGCGTATCACACGAAACCACGAAGCTAACTTCTTCCCCTGATGGATTTGAAACATTTCTCAACCAATCGAGTGCATCCCGTTTGTAGATTTGTATCATTGTGGAATGGGTTAGTGGTCCCTGATCTGACGAAACAACTTTTGATGGATCACAATCATTTTCTTGGAGGGAGGAAATAGTCGCTCCCTCCCACCACCTTCAAGGCCACCCTTTATAGATTTTTCACTGACTTCCTTGACATAGGCCTCCTTCTAATGTCAACTCTATTGATGGGGGGATATGAGGAGAGGCTAACATATAATGAACACTGACACAAACAATGTGCTTTTTCCTTGTTCATCTTTCTCCAATGGGCCTCCCAGATGGACTGTGGTAGGTTTCTTGAAACTGGATACATGGAGTTTCATAAGTGATTTCATACAAAAATTATGGAAAAAATTAGTCAAGTTTTGCAAAATCCTTGTTAGATCCATCATGCATAATCAAAAGATCATAATATTCATATTTGGAACTCATTTGGACCATAAACATTAATGCGAGCCCAAAGTGCGAGGCTGACTACAGCCAATGAAAATTCCTGAAAGGGATGAAGCGATAGAAGGATTGAAATGACAAAGGAGGGATGTGAGTGGCTGGAAGTTTCAAATAATACATAGAGGAATGATAATAGAAATTATAGAGGGATGAGTCATAAAGCGATAGATTGATGACCCGCAAAACGCGAGGATGGAGGCGGAAATAATCATGGAGGGGCTGGCGTAAAATGGAAGATCAGAAATAGCTATGGAGGGATAGCCAGCGGCTCATGGAGGAATAAAATGGCCCGTGGAGAGGGATGAAAGGCCTAAATATGCATGGAGGGATAGCGACACGGAGGAAGTTCCAAAATATCCAGGAGGATGGCAGCCCAAAAGTAGCCCATGAGACTAACCGAAATAGCCATAGAGGATGGGAAGTGAGGAGACAGAGGCCATAGAGGGACAGCGACCCGGAGAGAAATTTCTGAAACTTCCCAAAACTTAATGAAACCTTGGAAGTTTACTTAGGCATCACAAAACATCCCAAATCCATATGAAAATTTTCCCCAAAGTCCAAAAATGACGGAAAATGCAAAACATGTGAGAAGGGGCTAAGTTAGTAGGAGCAAGGAAAAAGGAAAAAAAGGAAGGGGGAGATTTTGTTTCTCCCTTAGATTTGAATGCCCCAAGTAAACTGAAGGGATGAGAGCAACATTTATAGGACAATTTCCATTAATGGTAGGCATTGATTTCTTTGTATGGTGGACCTAGGTTAGGTGAGATGATTTGAAAATAGTCGTGGGATTGCTGGGGTTTGATAGCTAGGAAGACGTTGACGGGTAGCCATTTTGAAAGTTCTGAGAGAAATCAACGGAGAGAGAAGCACCAAGACCCAAGAACAAAAGAACACCATTGAATAGCCATTAGAATCAGCAAATGAGCAACGAAAACTTGGAAAGGGAGATTCGACGAGCCAAGCCCAGCGGGCCCCATGGATAGTAGTTTTGAGACATTAAGGCAAACAATAGCTAGGGACCCACCAAGACTAAAGACCTTGGAATTTGAGGGGGAAAAGAAAATGGACAAATTTTAGATGACTCTTTTGAGGTTCATTGACCATTTTGAACACCAACATGAGGGCACACAAAATGAGGTGAAGCCACAAGCGACTCCACAAGGAGAAGGGAAGAGAGTGTCCCCATTCCGAATGGGGCGTGTGTGCAAAACATGCACAAAAAACTCCTCTATGTCAAGACATCTAAGAAGGGTATTATCTAGAATATGACAATAAAGGTTATTTGTGATGATAACATACTTAGCTACTCATTGGATAAATGTTTTTTGTTGGTTATTAGAAAAATCGGGAGTGAGGATTTGGTTGTAAAGGTAGTCATATATATCCTTATACTAGGGCGGATTAAGACCAAAAATCTCACACACGAGCTTGAATTCAAGGACATCAAATACTGAGATCAAAATTTGTTCCACTAAGAACTCACATTGATGTACATTATTTGAAATGTACAAGAGAGACCCAATGGTGGCCATTGCATTGGTTGCCTTATTTTGAACCCTTGGGATTTGTGTTAATAGGATGATATCAAAGTATTCCTTAAGATTGTTTTTCATTTTCTTATATGGTACTAGTTTTTCATCCTTTGTTTCATATTCATCATTGACTTATTGGACCACTAACTGTGAATCACCATATACCAACAGGGTTTTGATCTTCCATTTGATTGCCTCCCTCAGACCTATGAGCAAGGCTTTGTATTCTATAATGTTGTTCGTGCATGGGAAGGAAATATTGTATGACTTAGGGATAGTTTCCCCTTGTGGCATGATAAAACAAACACTAGATCCTAAACCATGATGTGTGTATGATTCGTCAAAGTACATCTTCTATGTTGTATATGTATCTAGCTTGAATATTGCCTTATCTCTGATACGAGAGGTGTAAATTCCTGTGTAGGAGCATCTGATAACTAATTAGCAATAAATTTTCCTTTGATTGCTTTCCTTCCCACATAATCAATGTCAAAATCACTAAGGAGAATTACCCATTTTGTTAATTTTCCTATTAATGTGGCCTTGCTAAGTAAGTACTTTAAAGGATCGATTTTTGCTATTAGCTTGGTCTATAGGTTTAACATGTAGTGTCATAGTTTCTATGTTGTAAAGACCACAATAAGACATGCCCACTCTATGGGACTATAGTTTAGTTCATACCCTACAAGCATGTGACTGATATAATACATTGTGCGTTCCTTCCCATCCTCATCATTTTATGCTAGGAGAGCTCCTAGTGTAGATGATGTTGCTAACACATGCAAGATAAGTGGTTTCCCATTGATAGGTGGAATCAATACTGGTGGTGACATTAGGTAGTCTTTGATTTTTTGGAAATATTGCTAACAAGAATCAGTCCATTTGAAAGGGACATCCTTATGAAGGAGAAATTGGAACGGGTGCCACTTGTCTACTAGTTGTGCTATAAACCTATAGATAGATTGCAATTTTTCATGTATGCTCCTTAACTATGTTAGATTGGAAGGTGGTGGGATATCTATGATGGATTTCACCTTTGTAAGATCAACCTCAATGCCTCTATACAAAACAATGTATCTAAGGAGATTCTCGAAAGTTACTCCAAAGAAATATTTTTTCGAGTTCAGTCAAACCTTATATTCTTCCAACCTTGTAAATATTTTTTCAAGTACTACCAAGTGATCATCCCTTATGAGGGATTTTTCTAGGAGGTCATCAACATATTCCTCCATTAGTTTATGCATCATGTCATGGAAGATTGTATTGATCACCCTCTAATAGGTAGCTCCAATGTTTTTAAGGCCGAAGGGCATTACGTTCTAGTAGTATGTACCCCAGGCACAGGTGAAGGATATCATGTACCGATATTCAATTGTAATTATAATTTGATTATAGCTAGAGAAACCATCCATTAGTGATATCATCTCATATCCTGCTGTAAGATCCACAATCATGTCTATATTGGGTAAAGGGAAGTCATTCTTCAAAAAATCCTTATTCAAATTCTTGAAGTCAGTGCAAATGCATATGCCTGGTGACTGGACTAGATTTGAAATATATTCTACATAATTGATGGGTCTTATGAACTCAACATCCAATAGTTTCTTCAGTTTTGCTTTGAATAATAAGGCGATTTGCAGGTGCATCTTCCTCAAATTTTTCTTAAAATGTTTAGCATTAGGAAGAAGAGGTAAGTGATGGAGGACTAGTTTGGGGTCTAGCCCAGGCATGTCTAA
Source organism: Sequoia sempervirens (assembly GCA_007258455.2). Classification (NCBI taxonomy): domain Eukaryota; kingdom Viridiplantae; phylum Streptophyta; class Pinopsida; order Cupressales; family Cupressaceae; genus Sequoia; species Sequoia sempervirens. Next base: position 8,181 of record VDFB02134332.1, on the reverse strand, counting down.
ATAGGAACCACACAAATTTGATTCATGCATCTATCGGGGACACTGCAAAGTGTATGATTTTTGGATCCTTTAGTTTTCTGATGTTGACCTCTTGTGAGTTCTCAACTAGCATTGGGGATTTCTCTTGATTTTTGGGGAGTGGGTCCAACCTTCCATCCTTAGGTGCCTTAGAGAGGTTTTCACCTTTGGATATGTCCTTTTTCTTATCTTATGCTATGTCTGTAGGTGCCTTTCAATTTTCACCTACAGACTTTTTTTTTTTTTTCCTTTTTTTGACTGTAAGGTAGGACTAATTCCCTATAATATGCAACTGTTTCGAGGTCAATGGTGAATCTAGCCTTGTGATCCCCACTCAATATACCTTCTCTAAGTTCCATGAAATCTACAATCACTTCATCATTTTCGAAGAGGTCCAAGCTTGGTGGACCTTGTTGGTCCCAATAGGTTAATTGGGGATGGAGTAATGACATGTTATCATTAGTATCAAAAAAGTTGAAGGATGAGGTTGATAGGATAGATTCTCACCATTTTCCTCCTAGGGAACACACTGACTATATGGCCTCCAAGTAAAAGAATCAAGAATATTGATAACATGTATCTGGTATCCTACATCACCACCCTATGTCTGTGCCTCCATACAAATATACACATAGAAGCCCTAGTGGCATATCTCTCTCAACTAGTGGTCTGACAACAACAATATGCTCTCAAGCCCACACCATGAGCAGAGTGGTACCACAACTAATAGACTGAGCCTCTCTATATACTACATCGTGCAACTAGAAGTATAACATGGCAAGAATGAAATCTCCCCAAGCATATATCATAGCCTACTCCATCATACCTACTAGGATCTATCAACATCCAACAAGGAATTTGTGTCCTTGATGGTCAGGAATAACAATGCTTATGACGATGTTGTAGATCACAACTATCAGTTTGTCATATCTATCAACACAATGGATCTTGTAATCCTCTACACCAAGAAGAGATAAATCATTAGTATCAAAACATCTTTGAATAGTAGCTAGACCACACTCTTGATCATAAAAAAAACACTCCCCATGGACTAGAAGTAGAAGTATATGCTAGACATCCTTAAGAGTAATGATGACCTCTCTTGTGGGTAAATGAAAAGAAATAGTATCAAGAGTGCCATTTCTCTATCAAAGTAGTTAATAGACCTCATTTAGCTTGGATCATGGGAATGCATGTGACGTGATATAACCCCAAGGCATGTAGAACATCCCTCTCCTCCTTATTCACATGATCTCACAATCTAAATGAAGAAGTTTGACTCTCTTGAGTATAAATCAAAGGAAATATCAATTGTGCTCACAAGAAAATCATATTACGTCAATCACGACACCTAAATGAACCTATTAGACCTTTTACACGGAGAAATTTTTATCAAAAATTGACTCAATTTTATTGATAGTCAGATGCATCACACCTTTCAACAGATATGTGACTTACCAATGAATCGCTACACGCTCTAAAAATTCTAAAAGAAAAATGCACAAATGACTATTTTTGGACCCCCTAGGGCCTATTTATAGACCTTGGGTGGCATTTTGGACCCCCCTTTATAACTAGGCACATCAATATTGAGCTTAAAATACAAAAACAGACACCCTGAATGTCTTAAAATCAAAATATTTTGCTACCAATATGATTACCACTATAAAATTAGCTTATCAGAACAATTTCCCAATTTTATTGAATCTTTTTGAAAATTCCCATAATTTTTTTTGAGGGGGCAATTCATCCTATTCTGCCATCAATCGTGAATACTAAGGAAACTCTTTGAGCATGAATTCTTGTATTTCTTTGGACACAACACTATACAAAGACATTGTATCAAAGAGGGGAAAAATATAAATACCCAAAATTGTCCTAGTCTGCGAGTAACACCTTTTTACTAATTTTCACCCTTTTCCCTAATTATTAAATAATACATTATTATTTAATTATCATCAAATATCATATTTTTCTATTAAGTGACTTTGTGTTATTTAATTAATTCATTATAATCCACCCTTTCTGATTAATTAAACAAAACTTATTTATTTAATTATGTTTCTAATTATACTTATTCTTCTATTTTAATTAAATAGTCACCATTAATTATTTAATTAGCATTCAACACCCTTCTTAAATTAAATAACTCTTATTAATTATTTAATTAACCTATTTCATCTCAACATTATCCACTCATTATTAATAAATAGACATTTTTAAATCCTCACTTTCATGTTCCTCCAATAATTAATTAATTATTTATCCTCTCATACACTGACTAATCAATCAATTCCATTGATTAATCAATCAAATTCATTGACTACTTAATCGATCTCATTGATTAATGAATCAAATTCCATTGATTGAACAATCAATTCCCTTGATTAAATCAATCAAGCCAATTAACTCCCTAATTAGTTCCTCTTAACAATCCTTGACTGTTGATCTTCATCCTTCATCTTTGAATCTTGATTGTTCATTCGAATCAACCATTTCTATAAAATAAATCCTTCATAGTCTGTTGATGGCTAACCACGAATCTTTAGCATTTGCATCATTGCGATCGTCACATATACTTGAAGCTTAAGGCGAAAGAGCATACCAATTTCTGAGAGAAAAAGCATACAAAGGAACAATGGAAGTAATCCATGACAATACGGTAAAGGTGAAGGTATCATTTGTTTGAATTTGGTTTTATCTATGTTGCACATTTTATGTTGATTAAATTGGATCATAATTGAGTATTGAATTGCAAATTGTGGTTGTATGCTTTAATTCCTTATTCCCATTATGAATAATGCCATTTTTTTTTATTTACACTTTTAACCCCTCCAATATTTTTGAATTCTCTCCAACACCATATTCCAAAATGATGGAGTAATATCTTTGACTATAAGAGGGAGTCCAAGATAAATGTCAAGGAGAGTAGCACTATCATAGCCCAAAATAACGATTACTTTCTTTTGTAACTCCAAGCTAGTATTAAAGAAGTAAATCTTACTTTTTTCATAGTTGATGCATTGGCTTGAGACAATAGCATAATTGTTGAGGCACAAATTCCACTTCCTAGGTTCCACAATTGATCCTTTCCCAAACAGGGTAGTGTCATCCACAAACTATTGAGTAGTTGAAGAGTTAAGGAGGTGGCAGGTTTGATTCCCTTGAGAACACCATCATCAAGCAATTTTAGAACATTCCTTACGATAACTTCAATAACAATTATGAAGAGATAAGGAGATAGAGGGTCATGTTGTTTAATTCCCCTTTCAACACTTAAGAATCCTCTAGGAACTCCATTGACAAGTATTAAGTACTTAATCATTGTCACAAATTCCTTTATAAGGTTGATGAATAGTTTATTGAAGCAAAAAAAATTAATACTTGGAAAAGGAAATATCAGGTCACTTTATCATAAGCTTTGGATATTCTTAATTTAAAATCCATGCTTAAGGTGTTACTCCTATCCATAGAGTGCAAAATTTCATGTGTGGAAACGACAACATCCAAAATTTGGTGATCTGGCACAAAACATTTCTGAAAATGATTGATCATATTCCCCAAAAGAGGTTTTATACTATTGATAAGCACTTTGGAAAATATCTTATAAATAGTATTACAAAGGTTGGCCTAAATTCAGCCATGTTTAAGGGGTCAAGCTTTTTAGGGATAAGAGCAATGAAACTATTATTTAGCAGTTTCAACAGTTTCCCAGATTTGAAGAAGTCTCTAGCCACCAAGAAAAAATCCCCTCCAAAAATATCCCAAAAATATTGAAAAAATCTAGGGGAAACCATCAGGGCTAGGAGCTTTAAAGGTCCCCATAGAGAAAGTTTCAGCCCAATCTTCCTCACTAGACACTAGTCTTAAGAGGAGGGAATTATCTTCCTTGGATAAGGTTGTAGGGATTTTGTCTAAAATTTTCCCTTCTAATGCTATAGAATGGTTTGTATTTGGTTCTATCATTGAAAATTGGAATAATCAGAGGCTATCTTCCCAACTTGTTCATCAATAGTACCCTTATAACCATTTTCTTCAACAACTCTACATATTGAATTCCTCTTTATGTGCTTTAGAGAAGATAAATGGAAAAATTTAGAGTTTCCATCTCCCTCTTTTAGCCACTAAATTCTAGATTTTTGTTTCCAAATTATTTCCTCTTTTTTGAATACATTAGTCTAGTCAAGATGTAACATCTTTGTAGCCTTATAGTTTTCCTCGTTAACATCACCATTGGCCATTTTAGCCTAAATTATATCCATTAAATTTATAGCTATATTTTTCTTGTAGGAAAAAATCACCAAATATTAGCCAATTCCATCCTTTCACTTTATTTTTAATATTTTTAGCTTCTAATTTACCTTAAAAAATAACAAAACCATGAATGAAGATACTCCATCAGTTAAGGATATCCTTGATGCTAGGATGTGAATCCCATATGATATCATACTTGAAGGGGAAGGGCCAGAAGGAGTACAATCTTTCCAATATAAAAGAAGAGGGTTATGGTCTAACACAATTCTAGGTAAAGTGAAAAGGTTTAGGTTGTTGATAAATTCCCAAATAGCAGAAATTAAGAAATGGTGTAGTTTAACTTGGTTAAGGTGTTTTCCAGTTATCCTATTAGTCCAAGTGAAAATTTGACCCTAAAGGTCAATGTCCAAGAGCCTAATTGAACTCAACAAATCAACCAAATTAGCCATGTTGTCAATGTAATCAATTAGGTCCCCAAGTTTTTCATAAGGAAAAATATTGAATTGAAGTACCCAACAACCATCCATCGAGCCTCCTTATTACCTATAACCTATATAGTAATTTCAAGCCAAAGATATTTTCTAGAATTATTGACCTTGGGGGATAAATATTTATAACATTCCAAGATAAACGAGTAGAGGAGAATTTAACTCCCAATAAATTTCTAGATTGATAAAATAAAGTATCAATTTTTTTTTTGTGTTCCACATAGTAACCAAACCTTCCAAGGACCATGCAGCCTCACAAATAAAGAATTGAGTAGAGGGCCATATATTCTTTGCAATGAATTGGGAATTGATTTTGACTTCTTGGAGTAAAAGGATATCAATTTTATTCCCTAAAAGGAAAATTTTCAAAGATAATTTCTTCTAAGGGTTATTAATCCCTCTAATGTTCTAAGAAATGATCTTCATTAACAATTATTTTTGTAGGACATCTCCAATGTTCTTTTCCTACCAATATCAATTTTCTTTGTTTTTTCTCTTTATCTTGTTTGTTGTTGGGAAGTCCTAACCACCTTAGTTGCTACACCAACATTTTATTTTTAATTTTTACCTTTCTTTTTGGGGGTTGACAATCCATCCAAGTCAAAAGAACATTAATTGGTAGTCAATTTACTTAAATCTTCACCTAGAGAATCAGGTGAACCAATCTTCATTTCTCATTTACCCATCAAAGTTTCACATCATGGAGGGGGAGTCATCAAGGAGATCTTGCCACTAAAAAAATGACTTGATATTTCCCCATCTTCTTTCTCTCCCATTGAAGGGCGTGTGGGGGCCTCCATCCTTAGGGTCTCTAATGATGCATGCTCTGATTTCCCATATTTTGACATAGTTCTTTCCTTCCTCATAAGATATGAAGATTGAATGGTTTTTTATCACATGAATGTTAGGTTTTGTTTCCTTATTTTCAGTTGTAGAAGGGGTAGTGAGGACATTTAGGATGTACTCCTTAAAAGGCTATCCTTGTGAAGAATCTTTAGGAGTAACCAAAGGCTCTTTAGGATTTTGATTACTCTTCAAAGGGGCTTAACAATTAGTAATTAAGTGTCCAAATTTTGAGCATTCTTGATATAATATGGTAGAAATTTCATAAAAAATGGGTTGTGACCACTTCCCAAACTTGGAATCCAAAATGATCATGAAGTTCAAAAGAGTATTATGATTATCAATATTCTTAGAAAAATAAGAAAAAATAACCAAGATTTGTTTCTTGTTATGTTTTCTGCCATAATAAAGTGTCCAATAAAGTTTCCAATCCATTAAAACACCATATCATCCCAAAAATCAAGAGGGAGATTAGGCAGCTTGACCCAGACAAGACATATTTTGTTTAGATCTATAATAGGGTCAAACCTTGGGTTCCATCTACAAAGAGATAAGTTGTGTTTTCCATATAACCAATTACCCATAAAAAGGATCAATAGAAGGTCATCCTTGGACATGAACTTGAATAGGAATAGACCCCCTACCATAACACTCATTTCTACATTTCCCTTTATGTGTCATTTAGAAGCAATCCAAGGTTACCATGTCAACAATGGGTGAAAGGAAAATAATTTACCCACCAAGGTGATCTCTATTAAAGAGACAATTCTTTCTATTGTGGAGTCATGAAGATTTATTTTTGTTCCATTTTTTGACTAAGAGAACTTGGGTAAATCATTTCCAAACACATCATCACCTCAAGTACCCCAAAAAAGAACAATTTAATAAGCCTTGGGACCCAGAACAATAAACTTCATGATCTAGAGCAGTCTGAGGATGTTCTAGGGAAGTTTGAAGGTGACAAAATTGTGAAAAACCAAAAATATTTTTTTTGGATTTTTCAGTATTTCCTAGTTTCTAATAAATCTCATTTTTGGAGGTCTTCGGAGAAAAAATTGGGTTGAAACTTTCGTTAGTTCCAAAATTTGAATAAAAAATATTAGATTCAAGGGAGCCAATTTGTGGAATGAACAACTAAATGGAAATATATATGAAAATATTAATTTGTGGAATGAACAACTAAACGGAAATATATATGAAAATATTAATATTGGAGACTTTCTTATAACATGCATACAATACATGCATACAAATTTATGTTCATCTAGATTGCTCAGAGTGTAGGAGAGAGCATACGTCTGATATGTAGAAATTGGGACCTTAAATATAGACTCTAGACTCCTATCCAAAGATCTACTGATGCCAAGAATGATGCATCCCCAAAAAATTATAGAAGGGACAGAGCTTGTAACCTAAAGGTGTTTTACAATAAATTTGGAGTCCGTCCATACAAGGATGATGTGTCCCACTACCTACCACACTATGGAGTAGACAACTATTAAGTAGTCTGTTGTGAACACTAACATAGTGGAGAATTAAGATAGTCACTTTTTGGACACATGTGAGTGAGAAGATCCCACTTAACACTAGTAAGTGGATACAAGAATCTTAATTTTTATGATAGGGTTTCTTCTTGTGGTCACTTCTTAATGTGGGTGACATCATGACACATACAAGCCCATGTGCTAGCTCATCAAAATGGTACTGGATCTAGTAATTCATATGGTAAACCAGCTGCCAATCTTCAAACCGAGGGTTGAAAGCATAGTCTAGTTGGACCACATAATCCTGAGAGTAGGCTCGGTCCATTTCAATTCTTTGTGTGAGGGAGGCCGGCTTTAGTCTGATCTCCATATCTTCAATCTTGACTTCAGATCTCCATCTGGCTTCTAGAGGGTATAGTTCAATTCTTGGGAAATCATATCCTGTCCGAGGATAATGAGTGAGATACTGTGTCATTGAATTGCACATTTTGCTCGAGAGCTGAGGATGTATGAAATTTAAGAATTATATCATGTCTGTATTGAATCTTCCTCCTATTAGATCAGTATATTCTTCAAATATGTCTTGGTGAAAGCTTATCCTACCAATGAATCCATATTTCAGATTTTTAAGTAAATTCAATTTGCTCTGCTTAGACCAATTCATACCAAATAATTATTTTATGCGAATATGAAGTCCATAATTTCCACACCAGTGCCTTACTAGAGCTTTATCCAAACCTATAAGTGCCTTAAATTCCTCCTCTTCATCTGAATCTACTAACCCTTGGCCATGGTAGTATATAATTTGTTGCCTTAAAGGAAGAAGCCATTTATTGAAAAAGTAATATTCTAGTAATAACCGAACAATATCTGCAGGAAGAGCTAGAAGACTTATTCTTATTCCATTACCATATTATACCATATACATGGGAGTTCCATCTATCCTATACCAATCTGTGGCATTGAATTCTAAATCATGATAGATAGATCCTGCAAGCTCTCTTGTCAAAGCATCGGCTAATGGGTTATTTTCACCCTTGGTCCATTCTATATCAAATTCATAACTAAGAAATTCAAAATACCATCGAGCTATC
>VDFB02134331.1:0-22451 GCA_007258455.2 Sequoia sempervirens | reverse complement strand
GGATTAAAATAGAATATTAGAGAATAATTATATTTATGATATGAGCTATTTAAATATAATGGATTGAAGGTGTTGATTTTAATTAATCGAATTTATTTAAGTTAAGTCTTGAACGTGAAATCTAGGAGTCTTGAAAGATATTTCATATCCAAAATAGAACTTACTCTTAAATAATTACCGCATTGGTTTGAGGAAATGAAAATGGTTATTTAATCAAACGTTCTATATAAAATATTGACTTGGATTTATTTATTCGATGATGAAATATGGAATAAATGGTGTAATATAAATGTTAAATTATTATGATATCTTGATTGTCATTATTATAGTGAAACTTAGAGATAATGATTGGGATAGTTTAATCAGTTGTTTTTAATCCTTAAATTTTGAGTTTGGAACATAGTGGAGGAGCTAGGGATAGCAAATGGGTTATTTTAATCAGAGGACATTATTTACCAACTGTTGATCATAATAAGATATGTGATGGAGAAACGAAATATATAATTCTTGGTTTTAACTCCTTAAGTGGCCATCATGCTTAACTCACTATTAGGTATATTCATTTTGTAATATAATTGATTTCAAGTAGAGATAAGATTAAGTTGATTTATTTAATGTTAAGTTGAAATCAGGACTGCAATCATTTAATCTGAATGTTTATTTTTCAAGATGTTTACTTATAGAATATGATTGCGGAACTGAGAGTAAGGATGAACTTATTAATTAACCTCAATGTTTTATCAATTGAGTGTTTTATATATAGTATGTGATCAGGAAACGTAGAGAGAATGGTTGATTTAATTTTACCCAGATAGTTGCATTATTAAAGTGATTTGTTTATGAATATGGTTATGAAATTTGGAGTAGATGATCTGTTCTTTAAAATATTTCAATGTCATGAAAAGAAATGGAAACAATTGATTGGATAAATACAAGTCATGGAATTTGTGTTTGAATGGATTTAGGAAATCCGAACATTAGCTTATCTGCTCATCTGAAATGTTTTCAGTGTTATTTGTTTGCATTCGATGTTTTGGAATGAGAGTGAATGTTTTGAGAATCTTCCAGTTATGGGTTCATTTATTAGTATGGTCGGTTTTATGTGAGTCAGCCCTTATTCTGTATTTGGGTTTCCGTGATATGAGAAAGTTGTTTGTCAAAATTATGTTTTCTGGCATGTTAAGAGTGTGTGATTATATGATTGCTGACTTTAAGTCATTTCTTGTTGTTCATGTAAGTCTTCCAGTAGTGTTTTCTTGAGATGATGTTATGTCTCTTATGAATTGCTTTGTCTATCTTGGATTGTGTGTGAGTTAAGTGGTTACCTGGTTCTTGAATGGATTGTGTGGCCTTGTGATTAAAGGTTGAGTCAAGTTTTCAGCTCGTTGTGGGTTATCTTTATGTAGTCAACCTTGTGTTAGCCTTGGGTAGTGCACGCTTTGGTTTCAGTTTTGGACATCCATAGTGATGTGTTACCTGTTAAGGTGTATTGATTATGTGTGTTAAGTGTTAGTGCATTATCTGCCCATGGCCTGTGGTTGAGTTATGTGTTGTCGATAGGGGAGTGGCTTTCAAATGAGCGCCGGGCCCAAAGTGGTTCCAGGATAACTCATGTGAGAGTCAGTTAATTAAGTGAAAATTAAAATAACTTATATTAGGGAGAGAGTATCTTTGAACATTAATAAGATAAATTAGCCTCGCTCATTGGCTCAAGGGCTTGTACGAGACTTGAGATGAGTCGGGAAGGCCTAAAATGGCAAGATTGTTATCTCGTCTTTATGAGAGATAATCGATTCCGCTCTGGTGTGCATGTGGGGCCAGAAGTCAGTTGAGGTTTCTAGGATATCCCTAGAGGGGGTCAGACCTAGGAAGACTTGCCAGGAGATCCCATGCAGCCTTTCTGATGACACTCCTCCTATGACAGCAGTCGGTATGGTGTTGTACCGTTGGTTTATTTTGTACAGTGATGGTACTCAATTTTGTACTCTAGAAGCATTGTAACTGTTGTGTTAAGTGATGTGGGTTTTGTTCTTGATTCAGTTCAGTTTATGTGTTAGCTTATGTCTAGAGGTAGATGGTCTTGTCTAGGAAATCCCTGTTACTATCTCCTAGCACAGAGGGAGTGGGGCCTTTGGGTTCCACGTGGTCAGGTGGCGTGCGTTTTATTCCGTTGGGTTTTCTTCTTGATCGCGTGGTCGTGATTTCCAGTTAGAGAGCTCGTTGGATCCAGATGCCGCTCTGGCTTTGTTCTTTTCAGTTGATCCTTATTTTATTACCCCTCGTTTGTTATTGAGGTGGAATTTGTAATTGTAACCATGATTTTGGAATTACCTCATTCGGGGAATGAGTATTGTAATCATATTGTTTAATTATTGTTAATTGAAATATTGAGGTATTTATCCTCCTTGTAATTTATCTTGTATTGAATGTATGTAAACTTAATTCTGTAAGTGATTGATGTTTTGGTTTCAGTTGATGTTAATTGTTGTTTGGGTTTTTAAGTAATCTTTGTCTCATGGACTTAGAGGTTGTTGGCAATATGTATTCATTTTACATGTTATTTGTACTTAAACAAAAAATAAAATAAAATTGGTACGTTTAAGTAGTGAATTGCAACTTCCTCTAGGGTTGCGTGGCGGGGCATTACATATTTAATGGTTTTGTCTCCTTAATTTATTGTTTTCGCTGACAACATGAAACCCCATACCTTTGTCCATATTGGTCTCTCAATGCTTTTGACTTACATGCTCTTTTATTTACATATTTTATTATCCACCCAAAGTTCTTTTATGGGGATGTGACAATACCGCAAAGGACAACACATCTTGTTCATAGTAACTGGGTGTTCAAACTAATTCACACATCTCATTCATAGTAATCAGGTGTCCAAACTGAATAAAAACCATATGCACATGCCAAGGTAAATCAAAAGTTGAACCATATAATACAACAACCCCCTCATAAAGTAACGACATCTAGAAGACTTACATAATCACAAGAAATCCACCTACCCAACTGACGTGAATAAAAGTAAACACAACTTGACAAACCAATTCACGTAGTAAATGAATCTATCATTAGGATTTTCTAAATACATTGTTTTAAATAAACCAATTAAATGAAATTCCATTTACAATAATAAGGAAATTAAAACCAATTGTCTAACTCCAATTTCACAATTACACATAAAAATCAATTTCCCATTTGCATATAATTAAAAATCAATTTTCCTTAAAAGAAAATCATTTCATTTAAAACAAAAAATAAAATAAAATAAATATAACTATATAAATAAAATATATATATTATATATTATATATAATATATATTATATACATATATATATATATATATATATATTATATTAAATAAAATCCATTTAAAAATCAAAATCCACATATGGAATTGGGCGGACGAAATCATGTTGAAGCCATTTAATGGTTGAGTATATACACAACCATTGTTGTGGTTGGGGTTGCCCTAGTAGCCGAACCCGACGGCTATGGGGGTAGCTCCCCAGCACTCCAATATATATTTTTTTATCCTGTACTTTCCCCATTTCACCGTACAGATTTATTCTATCTGGAAAACTTAAACTATAAATTTTTTATAGGAATTTTATATTCCAAACAACAATTTATTTATATATTTATGTATCTGTATATAGTCACATATATATATATATATATTAACAAATAACTAGAATGATTGTTCAAGAAGAGCAATTTAAAAAAAAACAAAAGTTTTCCACATAAGAGATTTACAAATTTACTAGAGGTTTCAATTTTGACAAAATTTTAACAGAGGATTTCAATTTCAACAAAAATTTTAACAGAGGATCTTCATTCAATTCTATAGAGGTTTTCTAATTCCTCTATTGTTTTCTTTTGAATTTTCTATTGTTTAAAATCAATTCCCTATAGAAGCTTTCAACAATTTTCTATAGAGAAGCTTTCAACAAATTTTCTACAGAGATGCTTCTAAAAATTCATGGCAATTTTCCATACAACCTTTCAAATTTACAAAGTAAAATTAAAGCTAAGCTCCTACAGAAACACAAAATCTTCTTACACAGACACTCTTTCCAAATTAGCAAAATAATTAAAACAATAAAAGAACATGTTTTCCCAAAGCTTGAAGAAATGAAGATTGAAAAAGTGCTTCCCCTACAAATTCCAATTTGCAAAGCTTCTACCAAAAAAACCACTTCGAGAAAGATGGAAAACAATAACCAGAGCCCTTCTAGAAAGATGCAAAACAATAACCAGAGCCTTTCTAGAAAGATGCAAAAATATAGAGCCCAAAATCTTCTTGAGAACCTCCTCCAATTTTCGACAAACAATTTCTCCAAATATCTCTCTTTCCATTCTCATGAAGTAATCTCTTACCTCTTCTAGTTAATACCAATTATTCTCTCTGAGAAATCATTCTCAATAAAGATCCCTTAATTACTTTTCTCAACACTTGTCAAATTATATTTCTCAACAACACACAAATATTTCCTCTAAAGCATTTACAAGTCATTTTGCATTTTAATAATTCAAACCACATTTTAATCTCTAAATAAATTTTAAAAAATAATCTATTCACTTAATAAATAAATTTAATCAATTAATTAATTTACTTAATAAAATAATTTTAATCACAAGGATTAAATTACTTTACCAAATAAATTAAATTTAATTAATTAAATTAAATGAAAAGCTTTTAACGACATTAATCTAAAATAAATAAATAGTTATTTAAAAAATTTAATCATTAATTTTCCACAAAGCAAACCTTGCAAGATAAATAAATATCAAAGCAAATATGGACAACATGACCACAAGACATACTGAATATGGACTGACGACACACTGTGACTAGGATTGTGGTTTGACAAGGGAACCCCATTACTATCTCCCAATCAACAATACCGTTGGGCCATGGACACACTCAAACCTATGAATCTAGGTTGAGTCGATGTCCTATACCTGTAATCCTGTAATAAAACATGTCATACATGTATATAGATCATAACAAACACACCATGAAGAGAAATCACAAAATAGCAGGGCACTCACAAGCAAGTGATGCAATCTCATCCCCTTCACCAATATAGTCACATCAAGACCGAAAAAATTAAAACATCAATTTAATTATAGATGAGCATATCAATATCAACTCAAATAAACAACTATGCTAATCAGAAAGCATGTCATAAACAATAATATCCATATAGTGTATCATCATAACTAAATATAAAACCATCATCGCTCCAAAGTCAGTGATCAAATAACAACAACATAATATCAAGGTTTATCAAATTAAAAGTATTGTCTAAAAACATAAGCAAATCAGAGGGGTACTATAGTGCAACCACCATTTTCTTTTCTTTTTTTTGTCAAGAAATTACTTTTAGATTGCATTGAAAATAGGTTTGGGAGTCCCAAGCTTACCTTTTCCCTACAAATGATAGGATATGAGGTCTTCATAGACTTCCTTCATCTTCTATTTGATTTTGATAGAAATTTGTTATGCAAATTTGACGAAACAAAATAGGTATATCTAGGAAATTTTTAGGATTCTAAAAATTTAATATATTTCTCATTATAATTTTAATCGGTAATTATTATTATTTTTATATGCAATATGCCTTAAGTCTTGATAGATGTACATATTAAAAAACATTCATAAATATTACCGTCGTAATAATTTAAGATGTCATAGTATTAAATAGGAAATAACATCATTATATTAATTTTACCATTACAATAATTTAAGATGTCATAGTATTTACCATTGAATTTTTTGACCACTAAAACAACTTATTGATCATATAATTAAACTACTAGAAACAAGACAACCTTCTTTTTATTTTATTGATTAATCCTCTTAACTTAAAATTATTGGATGTACATGAAATTACATTCAAAACTAATTCTTATACCAATGAAAAAAATTGACCTTACTTTTATTTTGTGATTTATTTTTAATGATAGTTTATAACTCATTAAAAATTGTGTATAATCATAATTAGTTAGGATATTTTAAGTTCTTTTACTAACTTCTTATCTAATATCTTTTTTTAACAATCATTTTACAAAACAACTTAAATGTGTCATTTACATAGTTTAATAAAGCATAGACTAATTTTAAAAATTTAAATTGTTGAAATAAAATTATTTCAACTATATAAACATAATTATATATTTTATTAATTAAAATTTATAAATAGCTTTAAAAAATTTATTTAATCATTTTACATAATGTTATTAACATTAAAAATGTATATCTTATGGATTCTCTTTATAAATGAAATTTATATTTTCATCTATAATTTTATATTTTTTTAAATATAAAAATGATTATATTAAATTGAAGAGGATGATAACTATCAAATTAAATTTTTATACACAATTTTTTAAAAGATAATTATGATTAAAATATCACCCCACAACAATTTTTACTATCATATTAAATATTTATGCACAATTTTATTTTATTTTAAATGATTTAAAGAATAATTTCAATTAAATTTCATGCATACCATTATTTCTAAATTTAGAGACTTTTTGCCAACTCTATTTCTAATATAAATAACTAATTAAGTAAAAAAACCACAAAACAAATGGAAGTAATCTTTTCTAGTATTTTTAGGGCTGACGTTTGCAAAAATATAAGCTTTCTTCGCTTTCTTTGCTAACGGGAAAAATCTCAGAAGTTACCTAACGGAAATATTTTAAGATAACAAGATACTTTAAATAAAAAGGAAATAAATTTGAGTGGTTCAAATTGATAATGAAAGTGTGAGGAAAAAGTGGGGGTGATAGTTTTTTTTAATAAATTGGTAATGAAATTTATTTTTTATTTTTTATTTGAGTTTTATATATTATGGTTTTGCATAAAAAATTTATTTATGTTTTATATTCAAATTTATATTTAAATCAAATTTCATATAATGATTCATAGTCTGGAGTTTATATGTTGCAATTTAGAATTCATTCAATAATAAATGACGATAAAAAATCTTTTAGAATCTATAGTAATTTAAGAGGAAAGCTAAGATTTTTTATAAAATTTTAATAAAAGTTTGGTCACAACTATCACCCTAAATTAATGTAGAATATCAATTTTGATCATTGTACAAGCATAGGATAGGGGTTCAATATTGAAATGAGACCAATATCCCAAATAGGTGATTTTGATCGAAGAGAAAATGAAAGATTGATGAAAAACTAGTAGTTGATCTAAGATATTTCTATAATATTAATAGAAAACTCTACTAAAAATAGGGTAATATGGCCCAAAGATAGATCTTGTGTTTGAAATTGAATCTCGAGAAAAGCATGTGCAAATCAAGAATTGACCTAGGATTAATATATTCATATGGACATGAAAACCTTGCCATGAAAAAATAAAATAAGAAATTAGGAATCAAACCATGATGCACATAAGAAAATATACCCCCCATATAATACAAACATGAAATTTTAATAAATCCAACATGGTCATGGATAAGGAGACATAAAACAAACCAAATACATGTCATTAACACATAATGAGTATTGTGAACTACACTTTTCATTTAAGGGTGGTCATAAATAGAATGACCAAAATTAAAGCACATGTCATGTGATTTAAAATGGGGATTCCTAAATCAATAGGTCCCTTATGTATCTTCACATCACATAAGGCTCAATGATAAAAGGTTGGTACTATAATGAATCCTATATTGTTATTGATTCAATTCATTTATGCGTTACATTATGTCGAATGATTAATATACTTTATATAATGATAACACAACAAAATAAGATATTATACTAGTTATTATATCAATAAAATATGTAAATAGAAGTATTATTGCTATTACAAATTATGAATAGTAACTCAACAAACTTTGACCATACAATAATAAGAACACTACCATAAATATCCTTCCTTTTTTCTTCCAATTATTTTGAATAACTATATTATTAATACATTAGAAAACTTGATTTAATTATTACTTCTATTTAGTCATTTGTGTTCAAAGATACCTTATATTAGCTTATATTCAATATTATTTTCCTAACTCTAGTATTATTAAATTTTTAAATAAATTCTTTAATTTTTTGATAAATAATTCAATTAGTATTGTCACTAAATATGTCTACACTGCTAGCAAATAATTTAACCAGAAAAATTGATTTTCAGACATATTACAATCATAAAGAGTAGTCGCTATGAAAGTATCATTAATAATCATAATGGTGAAAAATGTGTACTTGTACTTTGCTAATTTATTTTTGCAATATTTTGACAAGGCTAGTTTTAGTGTAATTTTTTGATTGGAGGTAAAAAAAATGGGTTTTGAAGGGGCTCAAAACCCCTTACAAAACAAAGCAGCTGATAAAAAATGAGAATATTACACAACAATCAACCCAACGATAGCAAACCAACAACCAAAAAGAAGGCAACTAGCCAACAACACTACATATTGTTCAGTATCTCTACAACCTCCATATCACTAGCAACCATCTTCTACACATTATCCACATTATCATACACCTCTATACCAGAGGCCCTACCCTGAGCTTTCATTTTTTTTCTAGCTCTGACCCCCAACCCACCAATTTTTATGTCACCACTCAAAACACTACCTTTAACACCACCCTTCTCACCAACACAATCCACATCCAACAACTTACCCACAACAACAGTATCATCAGCATACATAGTATCCTTTCTCTTATTCATAGTAATCATAGGGGAGATCACCTTGGCAAAGTCAGAAATGCCCAAAAACTTAGAGACATCTCCACTTTTCATCACAACATTCCACATTTTATCAATTTTATCCTCAAGGGATAAGATTCTCCCTTCCAAGTTTTGTTTTAAATTGATGGTTTCCTCTGCCACAATATTAGCCATAGTATTAAGAGAGTCCATTAGATCATCAATTTGGCTTTGGATAGAAGGGTCCTCATCCTTACTAGCAATACCTCTAATTCTAGCATTAGTCCTATTAATATCATGGAAGAACCACTTAAAAAGTTTAAACACATTAGCACTATCACGAGCCAAGCCCAACACATTAGACAACTCCTCCCTGTCAAAGTTCTCAATCCATTTCCCCACAACAACGTCCTCATCAAAAGAACTAACATGAACCTTTTCAGTAGAAATATCCTTACAAGTATCATGAACTTTTAAATTTTAAGTTTGGGCTCTTATTGACTCCCTCCAACTTCTCATTATGTGTCAATTTGAGTGTAAAATTTCTTAGCTTGTGTACAAGAGTGTTATATTTAAATGCATACACTAATTCACTTTAGTCCATGTAAAAATCAAGAAGCTCTTATCCAATTGCACTATAGCATAAAGGTCCTTATAGTTAATCAAATTTGCATCACCAACTTACAACAACATCCTAGGCATCATTATATGTGGCCTTATTTTCTTTGATGCTTATATTGAACCATTGAATTGGTAACATTGGTTTAAATAAAATAGAATAGTTCTTACCTAGAAAACTCCTAAATAATTTTCTATTGATATTGCCACTTTCTAGATATATATTATAAACAATAAGATTTGGTACAAAATACTTTGATACCATCTAAGGCTTGTAAATGGGATAAATTAACTCAAGATCTTTATGATAAGAGTCACCAAATTATTAAATCAGAAAGATAATAAGATATTGTAGAATGCAATATAATAGATATTCAATAATATCTACACCATTGTGTAAAATAACAAATCAAGCACAATGTATAGATGTATAATGGATTCTCAAGTGGTATAAGTAATCACAACAAATGTGGTATAAAGGAGATGTAAACATGTACATCTCCACCAAACATAGAAAGTACAACCATAATTATTAAATGCATATTAACTCTCTAAGTATATGTATATTTATCTATAAGTGAGATAATACAGGTATCCAAGTATATACATACCTAACCAATCTTAATAGTATTCTTCTAAGTGCATAATATATATAATAAATTAATTAAATAAATATAAGGAAGATAAAATCCACCAATATCCACTCTAATCATAACTTAGGTGGGTATTGATTGATGGGTTTGAACAAATGTATAACCATGTTAGGTACCTATAAACAAAATGATCCTTTCAAAAATAAGAGGGGAGAAAATCCCCCATACAAAAAGAAAAAATCCTTTGGACAAGAAAGGAAAAAGAGATGGAAACGACTATGCTACCCCTTTGAAAGATGGAAAAGTTCACATAAAATCTTATAAGATTAGGCACATAAATGTCCCCTACAGAAGAGAGATAATATGAATGTTGATAGTTAGATAGAAAGTTTTGAAGAAGCTCCCTCTTGATAGAAATTTGGTGTATTATTATGTTATGAAAGGTGTCTCAACCTTGCATTCTAATTAATTCAAATACTCTAGATTGCGGTTTTTTTTCTCCTAAAGGGGATTTACCGACATAAACCTATGTTATACTATAATTTTGTTATATTTATTTTTCCATTTAACTTCAAATATTTAATTCAATTATGCATTCCACTCACAAAATAACTTAAGTTAAAGTTAGTTTCTCGTGAATATGTTTTCTACAAGGTTCTATTCATTCCATGCTTTGCATAAATTTGATGGTGCATAAATTTGGTGCTCTCTCAACCTTATCCAACTACCCTTTGGTTCATCCTAGTTGGCATTCAAGTTGTTTTTTCATAAAAAGCCTTTGGTTTGTAGAGTTCCAATGGTTATTTTACTTAGTCATGTCAATTCCCTACAAAACATAGTCCAATCCTTCTTTTGTAAGAGTGAATTTAAATACCTTTTATACATGTTTGCAGAGTTCCAAGGGGTGCTCAACTTTGGTTCACTTCTCTAAGTTTCTTTACAAGGTTTTTAACAAAAAAGAAATTATTGAGTCAAGGACATGTCTATTTTCTACAAATTTGGACTTGTGTTGATTTTCTACAAATTTGGGTTTCTTGGAGATTTGAGGTACCCTTAGCCTTGCCTACATTTCCCTATTTTTTTGTGTAGCTTTTTTCATGCAATTTTTGAGCAAGTATTTTTGACAAAATTTCAGTTGTGTCAATTTGACCATGACTAGATTAAGTTGAAGGAGGGATTGAATCCTCATAATATTTAGGAGGCTTTGTTTATTATAAAATTTGTCTACTTGGGTATTTTTTGCAAGATAGATCCTTGCTTTAAAACTTCATAATGAAATGGTATAAGTTAGATTTGGTTTTCCTTGTAATATAATTTTTGTTACCAATTCTAAGGGTATAAAATGATATGAATGCATAGTGATGCTAATATTTATGATCATTTATTTGAATCAATTTAAGAATTTTTCTCATATTTAATGATAAAAATTAAGATCTCCTTGCTTTAAAACTTCATAATGAAATAGTATAAGTTAGATTTGGTTTTGCTTGTAAGATAATTTTTTTACCAATTCTAAGGGTATAAAATGATATGCATGCATAGTGATGCTAATATTTATGATCATTTATTTGGATCCATTTAATAATTTTTCTCATATTTAATGATAAAAATTCATTTATATCATTCAAGATGTGTTGTGTGGGTCTCATGGATAAAGAAACCAATATGAAGTATGAATTCAAAGGTGTGGAGCATCCTACTAGGATTCACTTTGGTTGGAACATGGTTGGGGACACCAATATGGGACACATTGACATTAAATAATTTTGAGAGAGAATCTTTGGGGCCAACACAACTGAGTTGGCCTAAAAAATAGTTCAAAGTGGGATAGCCCAAGATCCTAGCTTTCCATATGTTGTACAATGTCCATAACTCATAATGGAAAGTAGGGAACATTACCATAAAGTCTTGAGAAATATAATAGCTTCTAATGGGAGAGTGTTAGTAGATCTTTTTGTTGCCTCCATTGCACAAACTTTTGGCATTTCATTTTTCTCCACCATGTCCTAACAACTAGAAAACATGCCACATAATTATTTGGTAAAGTCTCCAAGGCATGTATAAAACTTGTCAACAAAATGTGGATGAAGCACCCCAAGTCTTCTATCAAAAAATTGCCTAAAAATTTATACATAAGTGAGTTCATCACTAAAGTCAATGACTTGATTATTCTTCTAAGAAAAGTAATGGGAATCAACTTGGTATCCATATTTAAAAACTATATCTTTTATCATGTTGAGGAAATCTTGAGAGAGACTAAGAAGTTTCATTAGCCCCACATAATTAGTGAAAACATCCACCAATATGTATCCATAGTGAAGAAAACTGGGATATTCTTCATGATATCTTATATAACACTCCTCACTGCAAACTTCAGGTACAAAGGATTGACATACATAGGTCATGTTGGCATCGACCCAAAACAACATAACGTTTATGACTATTACCCTCAACTACAAATGCAAAATAATAAAAACCACCACAAGAGGGTAAATGCTGTTTTTTTAATGTTCATAGTATGAACAAGCTATAAGGGGACTTGAATACAAGGCTATCCTATTCAATCACCATGATATTCTCAAATGGTTTGGGTATTGGTTTATCCAATTTCTATTTTTTTCCTATTTTAGAATGAAGGATTTCTTAGGGGCTTTGTATAGGCTTCCCAAATATCCTAATGATAAAATTGTGATGTTGGAAATGACAAATCTACTCTACACTTCAAAACAAATTTTAAAAGGTAAACATATATAGCAAGAATGCATTATCCTTTGGAAATTGGAAGAGGATTCTATGATTGTCCCTCAACTCAATCAGTTGAGTATTGTAGTACCCCTCCATTTATGCTTATGTTTTCACACTGTTAGACTATGATACTTTGTTTGGATATTTTGATCACTGGTTTTGAGTGATAGTGGATTTATTCTGTGACATGATGTTACA
This sequence comes from Sequoia sempervirens, assembly GCA_007258455.2. Classification (NCBI taxonomy): domain Eukaryota; kingdom Viridiplantae; phylum Streptophyta; class Pinopsida; order Cupressales; family Cupressaceae; genus Sequoia; species Sequoia sempervirens. The sequence continues at coordinate 9,597 of VDFB02134331.1, read as the reverse complement.
TTGTATGGTGATTACTGTTTTCTGATATGCTTTGAAATAGCGTAGATGTTTATTTTCAATTGATTATTGCTATGTATATGTTTTGATGGACTAATTGTTATTTAATTCGTCAGTCTGATGTGACGTGTATTGGTGTGGAGAATGGAATCGCATCACTTGCTTGCGAGTGCCCTGTGATGTCCATGATTTTCTCCGCACGATGTGCCTGTACAATGGTTTATATATATATATATATGCATGTTATTGCTTGGTTGCATGATTGCAGGTACTTGACACTGACTCCACCTGGTTACTCAAGTCTGAGCGTGTCAAGACTCAACCGATACGTTGATTGGGAGGTAGTAGTTTGGTTCATCCTAGTCTAGTCTATAACCCAGTCATAGTACATCATCTGTTTTAGTTCTGAGTCATAGGTTGTCTTGCATTTTTCTGTTTGGTTTAATTGCTTGAAAGGAAAAATGTCAATTTAAATAATAGTTTATTATGTTTTATTTACTGTTATTTAAATTAAATTTTAATGTTAAAGAAATTAGTTTTGCAATTTATTTAATTAATTAATTAGTTTGTTTGGTTAAATGGTTTAATCATAAAGATTAAATTTATTTAATTAAATAAATTAATTAATTAAATTAAATTGTTTTAGTGTGTGAATAGTTTTATTTGAAATTAAATATTATTTTTGTGGAAATGGCATGCTTTATTATTAAATATATTTGCGATTTGAAAATTGTTAATTTTAAATAAATTAAATAAATGCATGCAATTTAAATATTTAAATTTAAAATATAAAATGAATTGAATTCATGCAAATCTTGGAAGCCAAGATTGCCGAGAAGTGGTTAATAGATATTTTGCACTTCTCGACATGTGTGAAAGTGACATTTATTGAATTTGTTGAAGAAATCTTCACGAAGGTTAATTTGGATCTGGAAAAACATAGAGGGATGCTATTTTTCTATTTTCTCTTCACGGGAAAATTATTAGTGCTTTTGTTAAAAAAAAAATTATGTATATGCTTTTGGTATATTGGATACTTGTGGAAGATCTCTAGTTTTTGTTTTGGATACTTGTGGAAGATCTCTGGTTTTTGTTTTGGGAATTGGTTCTCGAGAAAGAATTTGGAAGCTATAGGCAACAAAGGCAACAAAGGCTCTCTTCACCAGTAAGCAAAGGAAAACAGGTATCTTCTTGTAAATTTTATTTTGTTGGTTTTTGAAAGGGAATGCTTTTGAAAAGAAATTGGTTTAATTTAAATTCCTATATTTCTCGCACAGAAATTGTTCTCTGTATTTTGTTTTCTGAAGATTTGATGGATTTAGAATACCTCTGTATTCTCTTTGTAGAAAGTATTTGAATTTTTATGAGTGGAATTTATTTGTTAAAAAGAAAGTTGAAAACCTCTGGGTTAAATTAGGATTTGAATGGAAAGTTTATTGTGCATGTTTCCTTAAAAACTCTGAAGAAATTTATCATTTTCTCGATTTCCCCATTAAAACCTTGTAGAAATTTTCTTTATTTCCCTATAAAGGTACTTTGTGAAATTGTGAGTATATATATATATATATTTATATTGTCTAAATATTCTCATCATATATAAATTGGAATGTGAAAAACTTTTAATCTATACAAGAATATGGAAAAATATATGTACAAACGAATTGAAATTTTATTTAAAAAAAAAAATTACGAATCGCCGTACGGTTGATATTTATTAAAAAATCGCTTTTAAAAAATAATAAATAATTTTTTTTAAAGGTTTTGGGGAGGGCCGAAACCCTCCCCTCACCCCTTATGGGTGGCCCAGCCCTGGTAAGGGTCGCGGCCTCCCCACAGGGAGGTCGCGAGATGCATCCACGGGATTTAGAGTTTTATTTTATTTAAATGTTTAATATGCACATTTTTAAATGCGAATTTCATTTAAATGTTATTTAATGGAATTTTTATATGATGCGATTTAAATTCGTATGGTTTTATTGAATTTTGATTTGGTTAATATATATATATAATATATATATATTATACGTGTTATATATATATATTATATATATTATTATTAATATATATATAGTATATATATAATATATATATATATATATATATATATACCAGTATAAATAAGATTTGTTTCTTTATTTAAATAAGTTAATATAGTTATTTAAATGAATAATCAAATACCATGATTAGAATGTATTTTTTTTATTGTTGGTTATTGTTATGATGAAATGCTTAAATTAGTGAAATTAGTTTTCATTATAAGAATTAAATTATGATATTGGGTAAGTTATAAACTTGATTAAATCTTAGAAGATTAATTTCTCAATTTAATGAATGATTGGATTTAGTAAATCTAAATAGTAGGTGTCTATTTTTCTTGATTTGTGTTAAATTGTTTTATTTAATTGGGGCAAACGGGAAATGCTTTAGTTGTACAAGTCTTCCAGACCAATTTTAAATGTGGATATTGTGATTGTTAAAGTTAATTTCTTGAGTTAGCTAAGGTTGTGTACATGCTATTTGCGTGGTGCTTAGACACCTGATTTTTATGAATATAGTCATTGATGAACGTAATGAAAAGTGTAGAATTTCCTGTTGTATTTCTGTACACCTTATAAACCTTAGTCAAGAAAACTTAGATTCCTTTGTTATGTTTAGGGGAGTGGATTTTTGTAAGGGCTGACACACAAAGTGGTGTCAGGTAACTTACAAAAGAGTTAGTAAGTCGTTGATAACCAACAACACAAGAGTTAGAATTAAACTCAATAAGATGCTTGTTCTACTTAATGACTCCTGAGCTAGTTCAGTCTTGATATGGAAGATGAGAAGGCCCCGAATGGCAAATCGGGTAACTTGCCTCTTCAGAGACACCATCTGCATTAGTATGCAATAGGCCGTGTTCTTACAAGAGGTCATTGTGGTAACCCAGGCTGGGGTCAAACCCAGGGAAGAAACACCAGGGTAACCTTTGCAATATTGTGATGACAATCCACCTAAATTAACAGTTAACCTTGTGTATGTAGTACATTCAATTATCTTAAATTTGGAAGCAATGTAACCACCAGTCAGTTTTGTACTAGTGTCTAGGGTTAGTAGATTAGGTTTAGGTAACCATATTACTATCTCCTAGCATGGGGGGTGGACCTATGTGTACCACATGGTTGGGTGGAACGTGCACCTTACTCCGTTGGGTCCCCAGTTTGTGATCATGGCATCAAGAGCTTCATGGATGGAGAGCTCGCATTTGGAAACTTATGTGTACTTCTTCATTGTAAATTGTAAATCTTGTATTTAAAAACATCCCTCAATTGTTTATGAGGTGAATATTTGTAAAAGTAAATTGTAATTATTATTTGAACCACCTCATCAGATGAATGAGTATTGTAATACTTTATCAAATGCAATGTAAGAAACATGTATGTACTTCATGTTATCTTGAATGGTATTTCAAATGTTATGCAATGTTTATCTTTAATGTTTATATTAATTAAAAATGTGTAATGCGAAATACTAAAGTTGTCTATGGAAACTCAAAGTAGTGTAATGTCGTGTAACTTAATGAATGTATGCAACTAATTAACTTAAAAATTATACTTTAAAAAATAAAATTATTTCACCTTTATACACAATTGCTACACTCCTTAGGTTATTATGACGGGGCATTATAGATTGGTATTAGAGCCAAGGTTACAAACACTAGACGCTCTGGGTAATCGCGAGCCCATTAGGTTGACCTAGTACATAGTGTCGCAAATTGTTAGCCTTGGTTGAATAGTATTTAAGACTCATTATTGTTATGTGTAGGAACATGCCTAGGGAAGGTGGAAGAGGTCATGGTAGAGGTCAAGGCAGAGGTCGAGGGCCAATCCCTCAGGTTACTCCCCCTCTGAGTCCTCATCACAGTGATCATGCAGAACAGTTGGATCAGAGGAATGAGGGACAAAATCCTGAACAATCAAGAGTAGAGGGTTCACAGATACATCCTTTATTAGAGGAGGTCCTAGCTTGACTTGGACCTAGGCAGGAAGTTGAGCAGGAGGTTGTCAAAGAGAGAGATAGATCTCCTAGGAGAGTAGATGATACAATACATCAAGATGCTATTACTGTAGGACACATGAGGGATTTGCTGAGGGCACGCCCTCCTACCTTTGATGGTGCAGGAGGTGGCTTAGAGGCAGAGACCTGGCTACTAGATTTGGGTAGATGCTTCGCCATGCACCCATACGGTAGCAATACCCGTGCGAGATGTGCTATTATGCATTTGAGAGGATTCACCTCTACTTGGTGGCACCTAGAGGAGCAAAAGCTCCATTTGGATATTGGGTTAGTGTCTTGGGAGATGTTTATCGAGAGGTTTAGAGCACGGTTCCTATTGGAACACTGGAAGTAGCGACAGGCTGACGAGTTCCATGATCTACGTCAGTTGGCTCTTTCTATTGAGCAATATGAATGTAGATTCTATGAACTCAAGTAGTATGTTGGTATTGGCGATGATGAGCCTATGCTAGTACAACACTTCATCAGGGGCTTAAATGCCCGCATTATTGGTGGTGTCCGAGTCTTTGAGCCAAAAACTATAGAAGTTGCTATGGAGAAGGCTCGCATGTTGGAGGAGAACCTTGTTATGGCGTTAGGTGGTCACATAGGAGTGCAGATTGGCAGTGCTCCTACAGCAGGTTTTAGTCCACAAGGTGGACAGGCACAGACAGGTGGTTCCTCTAGGAACCAACAGACACCCACAAAGGGTGGGCATCAACAATAACAACGAACACCTCAAAAGAACAATAATCCACAACCACAACAAGGTAATAGTCCTCAAACAAGAAAGGGTCGTAACTAGTGGCACAGCAAGCGCAATAGGCAGGATCAACCTGTGCAGAGTGCTCAGTCTACTATGAGTAGAGGTAGTTTCTAGCAATCCAATGCACCTTCGAGTGGCAGAGGATTCGGTAGAGGCACAGGTTGTTACTCATGTGGGTAGCAGGGACACATAGCTAGGCAGTGTTCGATGAGAGGTTCTACTAGTTTTGGGCCTCGACCTACAGTTTCAGAGCCTACAGTGGGTGATGTAGGATGATCACATACAGTATATGCTGTGGATAATGACCGCCAAGCCGATCACCAGAACACAGTGGTCGAAACTTTAGGTAAGTTACATGGTGTTAGTGTTTCCATTCTTTTTGATTCCAGAGCTACCAACTCCTTTATTTCACTGACCATTGTTGACCGTTGTGGTCTTGTGGTGGTAAAGCAAGGTGGTAAGTGGCAAGTTGAATTTGCCTCAGGGGTGAAAGTAGCAGTAGAAAACTTAGTACATAATTGTGAACTTAAAATTGGTACGTTAACTACTTTAGTAGATTTATATGTTACACCTTTAGGATCGTATGACATAGTTTTAGGTATGGATTGGTTAGCATCTTATCATGCTGTAATTGACTGTTGACTTAAGACAGTTAGTTGCATTAATGATCTAGGTGCGAAAGTGGAAATCATAGGTGTTCAAAGACCTATCTCTTTGGGGATGATATCTGCTATGCAATTAAAGAGATGTCTGTGGTTGTCAACCGCTTACAACAATACACGATTTAGAGAAGCCCAGGTATTCTTGATGATCATCCTATTCTTAGAGAATTCGTGGATTTGTTTCCCGATGTCATTCCTGGAATGCCACCGAAGAGGGATATTGACTTTAGAGTTGACCTAGTTCCTGGAGCTGAGCCTATATCTAGATCTCCTTATAGAATGATGACTCAGGAGTTAGAGGAACCATTAGAAAAGGGTTTTATTCATCCAAGTGTTTCTCCTTGGGGAGCACTACTCATCTTTGTAAAGAAGAAGGATAGATCACTTAGATTGTATATTGATTATCATCAATTGAACAAGGTAATGATAAATAATCATTATCCTTTGCCTAGAATCAATGATATTTTTGATCAAATCAAGGGAACTAATGTGTTCTCTAAAATTGATCTAAAATTTGGTTACCATCAATTGCGTATTGCAGAAGCAGACATTCATAAAATTGCTTTTCAAACTCGTTATGGGTACTACAAATTCACAGTAGTACCATTTGGGTTAACAAACGCACCATCAGTATTCATGAGTTTAATGAATGGTGTTTTTCGTACATACCTTGATCGCTTTGTCCTAGTATTTCTTGATGATATTTTGATTTATTCGAGAAATATGAAGGAACATGAAGAACATTTGAGACAGGTATTGCAATGTTTAAGGGAAAATTAATTGTATGCGAACCTGAAGAAGTGTGATTCTTTCAAACTGAGATAAAATATCTTGGACATGTGATATCAGGGAAAGGTATTGTTGTGGATCCTTCAAAGATCCAAGCTATTGTAGGTTGGCCCGTGCCTACTAATGTAGGTGAAGTTCATAGTTTTATGGGTCTAGCTAGTTACTATAGGTAGTTTGTTGAGGGATTCTCTATAATTGGTCATCCTATTACTTCTCTTCAGATAAAAGGAAAGAAGTTTGTTTGGATAGAGCAATGTCAGTTGGCTTTTCAGACACTTAAAGAAAAGTTGACTAATGCACCTATACTGATTGTTCCTAATCCTACTAAGGATTTTGTGGTTTGCATAGATGCATCCTTAGAGGGTTTGGGAGCAGTTCTGATGCAAGATGGGTGTGTGATTACTTATGAGTCTCGCAAACTCAAGGATCACGAATTAAACTATCCTACTCATGATCTAGAACTAGTTGTGGTAGTGCATGCATTAGTTCGGTGGAGATATTTCTTGTTAGGTCATCGTTTCAAACTTCATACTGATCATCATAGTCTACAATACATTTTCACACAACCTAATTTGAGTGCTAGGCAGAGACGGTGGATGGAGTTCTTGTGTGAGTACAATTTTGAAGTGAGATATGTTCAAGGAAAGGAGAACGTAGTGGCTGACGCTCTTAGTCGTCGTCATCATGAGATCTCAGCTACTACTCTCGAAGTAGATTTGAGAGGTCAAATTTTAGCAGCACTTCCTACTGATAGATTATATCAGGAAGTAAAGTTAGAGATTGAATCTGGTAGACCTTTAGAACGTCGATTTGCAGGGTATGTCCTAGAATCAGATGGTATATTATGGCATTTAGGTCGTATTTATGTACCACATTTTGAAAGTCTTCGTACATTAATTATGACTAAAGCTCATCGAGCTCCATATTCAGATCATCCAGGAGTTAAGAAAATGCATGCCAATCTTAGGCAATTGTATTTCTGGCCTGGTATGAAACGTGATATTGCTAATTACGTATCGAGATGTCTTGAATGTCAGTGAGTCAAAGCTAAGCATCAGCATCCCGCTGGATTATTGCAGCCACATCTCATTCCTGAATGGAAATGGGATATTATATCCATTGACTTTATTGTAGGGTTACCCACGTCATCACGCCGACATGATGCCATTATGGTAACTGTTGACCGATTGACTAAAGTAGCTCACTTTTCACCAGTACGATCATCATACAATGCTTCATCCGTAGCTAGGATATTTATGGAGGACATAATTAGATTGCATGGGATTCCTCAGAGATTATATCTGATTGAGATCCTATATTTACTTCAAGCCTATGGACTCTTCATTACAACATGCCTTTTAGGTACAGCTGAACTTTAGTTTAGTGTATCATCCTCAAACTGATGGTCAAATTGAAAGAGTTAACCAAATATTAGAGGATATGCTTAGAATGTACGTAATGGACCAACAGTCTCGTTGGGAGGATTATTTGTACTTAGTAGAATTCGCTTACAACAATGGATATCAGAGTTCCATAGGTATGCCACCATTTCAGGCATTATACGGTTGTCCTTATCGAACTCCTCTTAGTTGGGATCGACTAGAGGATAGAGTGTTACTTTCCCCTGAGATGCTTCGAGATATGGAGCAACAAGTTGACCGTATTATAGAACATTTGATAGCAGCACAAGATAGGCAAAAGAAATATGCCGATGTGCATAATATAGACCGACAGTTTGCTATTGGTGATAGAGTGTTTCTTTGAGTGCGACCACGAAAGAGTCCTATCCGTTATGGGAAAGGCTCTAAGCTTGCGCCTCGATTTGTCGGGCCATTTGAGATCTTAGAGAGAATTGGTCCTATGGCGTATCGACTTGCCTTACCACCTAGTTTGTCACATATTCATGACATTTTTCATGTATCAGTTCTTAGACCATATCATCCCAACATATCTCATGTATTTGATTGGAATGCGTTACAGGTAGAGGACAGGCAGCTGGCTTTGGAGCCCATGGCCATTCTACAGTGCCAAACGCTCGGTCTCAGGGGTCGAGACATTGATCAGGTGAGGGTCCAATGGGATCCTAGCCATGAAGCTTCTGCTACTTGGGAGGATGCGACACACATGAGGGAACTTTATCCCTATCTGTTCGCAGGCTTTCAGGAGCAAGCCTGATCCTAGGGGGGGAGGATGTAGTACCCCTCCATTTATGCTTATGTTTTATGCTGATATGTTTTCACACTGTTAGACTATGATACTTTGTTTGGATATTTTGACCGCTATTTTTGAGTGATAGTGGATTTATTCTATGACATGATGTTACATTGTATGGTGATTATTGTTTTCTGATATGCTTTGAAATAGTGCAGATGTTTATTTTCAGTTGATTATTGCTATGTATATGTTTTGATGGACTAACTGTTATTTAATTCGTCAGTCTGATGTGACATGTACTGGTGTGGAGAACGGAATTGCATCACTTGCTTGCAAGTGCCCTGTGATGTCTGTGATTTTCTCTGCATGGTGTGCCTATACAATGGTTTATATATATACGCATATTATTGCTTGGTTGTAGGATTGCAGGTACATGACACCGACTCCACCTGGTTACTCAGGTCTGAGAGTGTCAAGACTCAACCGATACGTTGATTGGGAGGTAGTAGTTTGGTTCATCCTAGTCTAGTCTATAACCCGGTCATAGTACATCATTTGTTTTAGTTCTGAGTCATAGGTTGTCTTGCATTTTTCTGTTTGGTTTAATTGCTTGAAAGGAAAAATGTCAATTTAAATAATAGTTTATTATGTTTTATTTATTGTTATTTAAATTAAATTTTAATGTTAAAGAAATTAGTTTTGCAAGTTATTTAATTAATTAATTAATTAGTTTGTTTGGTTAAATGGTTTAATCATAAAGATTAAATTTATTTAATTAAATAAATAAATAAATTAAATTAAATTGTTTTAGTGTGTGAATAGTTTTATTTGAAAGTAAATATTATTTTTGTGGAAATGGCATGCTTTATTATTAAATATATTTGCAATTTGAAAATTGTTAATTTTAAATAAATAAAATAAATGCATGCAATTTAAATATTTAAATTTAAAATATAAAATGAATTGAATTCATGCAAATCTTGGAAGGCAAGATTGCCGAGAAGTGGTTAATAGATATTTTTGCACTTCTTGACATGTGTGCAAGTGGCATTTATTGAATTTTGTTGAAGAATTGTTCACAAAGGTTAATTTGGATGTGGAAAAACATAGAGGGATGCTATTTTTCTATTTTCTCTTCACAGGAAAATTATCAGTGCTTTTGTTAATTTTTTTTTTCTATATATGCTTTTGGTATAT
>VDFB02134330.1:0-30473 GCA_007258455.2 Sequoia sempervirens | reverse complement strand
AAGATTTGAAGAAAAATATGATACAAGATTACCTAAATGATGATTAAGAGTGATTCATATCCAAGTTTGAAATAAAAAACCTAGATCAAATCTTCCCTTATTTTCTTTCACAAACTTTTCAAACTCTTAATGCTTCATTTTTTCAAAATATAGCTTTGCATTCTTTAATAAAGCCCTAATTTTTTTTCAAAAAAATTCTCTTCCAAAAATAGAAATCTAAAATGAATGATTTTGACATAATTTAAGGGATTGTAAAACTAGCTCTCAAATAATTTGGTAATGATTCTGACACAAAATTAAGGACAATAGAAGGATGAATTCAAGGCACAAAACAAAAGGCTTTAAATAAGTGAATGGTGAATAAAAAATTGTTGACAACTGAATTATTAAACGAAGAACTTTCTTTTTGTTGATGGAGATTGTTACATTGCCTAGATGCTATGCATTTCCTATAATTCAATTTCACTGTCCCCAAAAATAAATTGATTTACAAAGGAAGATAGGTGTTTTTTTTGGAATTTATAGATTGATTACTATGTCTTTAGAAACATAACAATCTTAATATTATTAAGATACTTTGATGTGAAATATCTCCATTTGACTATTTTTCTCTCTCTATCTTTGCACCACTATGCACTCCCCATAGGTAAATGTAAATTTTTTATAGATTTATTTTATTGATTGCTATCTTAGGATCTCTTTCTTCATAATATTTATGAACCCAGTTTTCTTATATGTTAAGATTACTATTACTAGATTTTAATTAATTTCAGAACTCAATTTAATTCAATATTAATAAAACATGGTCAATTTGTAAATCATATTCCCTTTGTAAGAAGTGCTGCACCCCATCCACTCCTTTGTCATTGCTCACATCATACAATAAGATTTGAACTTGAAAAATCCAATAATCTTCTCAAATAGAAGGAAAAAAAGCATGCATTTAATACATCTCTGTTGGCGAATATTACATTGGTTGGCAAATATTACTTTGAAACTGTAACTGTTGCTAGTCGGTTACCTGTCAACTGTTCCGCTCAACCGTTCAACCGCACAGCTTCTTTTCCCTTTTTATATACGCAAATGTAATACCAAATTAATGACAATTTTAGTTTCATCCTCTCATTTGGTATCAGAGCATATTCTGCTTTCTTGTGCCTATCCTCGTGTGTCTGCTAGTTCTTTCTCTGGTGTGATGAATCCTTGAGTACTACCTCGCAACACTCAGAAGGTTGCAGATGCTCTATCAAGGCGTCTGCAATAATGTGAAGTCAACAGGTAAGTTGAAGATTGCTCGAAGGCAGAATTGACGGAGGAATTCGAAGTGTTAAACTCTGCAACAAGCGCAAGGAATGATTCCACTGCAAGACTAGCACGATATTGTTGCATGATTGTAGTAAAAGACACGCATTGTATACATTTGGTTTCAACTGCTGAAGACTTCTGGTGGAAGAGGCATGACCTCTGCAACGTACTGGCTATTTCTAAAATTAATTATGCCGGTTGCAAGGGTTTGAGCCGTGAGGATGATAAAATGCGATTGATCTGTTGCAGAAACTGCGCTTTGCCAGGGCATCTTGGATGAAGTTCTTCTGTCTCGTCTCGGGAGTTCCTGTAAGTTCATACATTATTCTCTAAATTGTATTAGTGATTTCCTGGTTTGTTCATTCCCGGAGAAGGCAAAGGAGGGAGTTTAAACATGGCATCATAACTAGCAACAGAGAGGTTCTTTAATGCTGCTATCATATGGTGGTAATTGCATCTATTAGTGGTTTGTGATTCGGCATTGGTATAAGGCACATGTAGGACAAAAGGACATTGGGATACATGTTTTTAAAGGTATGTGTGAAGTTCTTTTACACAATCCGTGAATTGGGGATTATCTCAAGCACTGGAAGAATGGAGTATGACAAGTGCCTAATGTCATAATGAAGCCATGAGTCATTTGGTAGACCTGCAGAAGGCACTCTTATGTAGAAGACTCAATGTATCATGTTTGTTTTGAGTATCTTTTTTATTTCAAGAAGAAGAAGATGCGTATTCTGATGATGAGTCTGGATGCTGGTAAGACTATTATTTTGTACAAGTTGAAATTCGATGATATCATTACTTCCACTCCCACGATTGGTTTCAATGTCGAGACTGTTGAGTTGCATGATGTTGTTCTTCTAGTCATTGCAAAGAATGTTATATGTTGGAAGCATATGGGAGATGTGGTTACTGTTCATAAATTTCCTGATGTTAAATATGGGGAAGCATTGAAATATGGGTTTATCAATGGAGTGATCGATCAAGAGTCTATTACTCCTCTATCAAAGGTTGCAGTACTTCCTCTAGTACTATTTTTGGTGGGTTGGTACTTTGAGCCTGATGCAATACAAGGAAGAAGAAAAATCAACTGATCTCAAACACTTTTCTCTTTAATGGACTCAATCCATTTGACACACGTATTCAACTATATATATATTCCCTCTGGAGCAATATTCAATTCAATTATTCAAAAATAGGAGTTCCAAACTCATCCAAGATCTTCAAAACTCTATCTCAATCAGATTCAACAGTTACCAAGGCCTGCCTATTCATCTTTCATCACTTCTATTATGACTGTCCTTAAATGTGCAACATTTGTCCTTCATAACCACAAACCTCTACCAAGCATTCCAAGTCACAAACAACCAACACAAAACTGGAAACATCTTCATAAAGGTTAGATCAGCATACTCAAACTCATTCAAAGCCCAAGAACTTAGATTCATGGATTTCGTGCAAAGAACTTCATTGACTGTCCAATTCCTAGCAGCCCTGCAACATTAAACTGTCAGAGATAACTCTTAACTTGGACCACTATTCAAGTCTGTAAAAAACCTTTCAAACACCTTTTCATGACCACTAAATGATATCAAAATCTCAACATTGGTTACTTTGAGGAAAGATTGCAAAAACATGACTGTCCACGTTACAAGAAGGCCTATTTAGGCTTGTTACAAACATGGGTTATTGGGTCTAACCCTTCTAGGTTCAATCTCTCTCAAAAAAATGTTCAAACACCTTTCATTGGGCATGCTTCTGCTCAATAAACCATCTGAAGTCCTTTCCCTAAGGTATTTTATCAATCCCTAGGTCTTATTCCTCCAAACTGTTTGCAAACGCTCAGTTTTAGCAGGGCAGTCACTTATATTGGATTCTAACTTATGAATTTCACCAACTCAAAACATGAAATGGATTCAAAAAGCACATAACCACCTTTTAAAACCAATATCATTCAAGAGATCTCAGAAAAACCATAAACACAACCCTTTCCTTATCACTGTATACTATGTTTACCCAGATTTTCTCAAATTACAGACTTAGGGCCTTGTATAATCTGCCCAAGATCACAATCAAAGGCTCTGAAAGCTTGTGTTATCTTAAATAATCTAACAAAATATCTCCACACCAAAAATTAGCATATTTCATTGGCCAGAACAAGAGAAACTAAATTTTGATTTCACATTGATTACCCCAAACAGGGTTTGGACTGTAATTACAAAAAATAGCATAACTTCTTTAAAAATGAACCAATCTTCATGAAACTTGAACTAGATGGAAGGTGATTGGATGATTTACGATTTTTAATCATTTAGGCACACATTTATATCTGTACAGATCCGTACAAGGGTCTGAAGCATAGAAATTTTGTAGAAAATGCACAAAAACAGTGATATTCTTTATTCCAAACTTCAAATCTCCATCACCCACACCCAATACAAATGTACAATGGCCTTTTATAGGAATTCCAAGATGTCTCTTCAGTTTCTAACTAATTTCAAGTGCCTAAAAACTGAAATGACCCCTTGCAACTTTACAACTTTTGCATTTTTTTATATTTTTTGCACTTTTTGACCTAGTAAACATCAAGTGACCCCATAATGACCTAAATATGCACAAAATAATTTATTTAACCTTGTTACAAGGTCAAGACACCAAATTTGATCATTTTTTCAAGAATTTACCTGATGAAAACATGATTTGCAAAGGTGCTCCTGCACCATACTCCCAGCCAAAAAAAGAATCCAAGTCCACTTGGATTGATGTTGTCAATAACCTTCATTCCTTGTATGCTCTTCCTCAAATTGAAATTGCTTCTAACCACCTTAATTTTCACCTTAGGTTTGAATTTGTCCATGCAAATCAACTTCCTATCTTGACTGCCCTCTGAAATCATATTCATTACCCCTTGATGCACCTCAGTACCTTGTTCCTCCCTTTGTCCTTTGATCTGCAAGTTGTTCCTTGTCCAAAAAATTAGTACAACAAAGAAATAATATATTGATTCTAACACATTACCTCCATCATTCCTCAATTCCTTGTAGATTCCCAAGGCCAACTCATCCATAATCATTCCTTTCATCAACTCGATGTCTTCAAGTTTTGAAATCAGGTCTCTTATCTTTGTCATACCTTCATCATGCTTGGGGATGTCTATAATACTTTGATCTTCTTCATCCATGAACTCTTCTTTAGCATCTTCAAAGACTTCTTGTTCATTCATCCTCATTTGTCTTCTTCTCTTCTTGATTATCTTCCTTATAGGACATGAAACTTTCTTGTTTACCTTCAAGTTCCAACTTGTTGCTTGCTTCATCATTTGTTCTGTCTTCACCACGGATTCTTGGAACTCTTTCTCAAATCTTCTCAACTCTTGCTTGAAATCAGCTATCTCCTTATCCATCTTCTCTTGTCTCTTTCTTTGCTTTCTTTCTTCCTCTACCTGCAAATGCTTTCTCAGTATCTCCATTTCTTCAAGATGGTCTCAACAAGTATCTCCTTGCTTCTACTCTCTCACTTTTAACAACTTTCTCTCTACCTTCTCAATGGCAACAACCAGGTTCTCCTCACCTACAAACAACCAACAAACCACACAACTACAAAACCACAACTCACAAACCAACTTATCAGCCCAAATCTTTCCTGGGCTCTAATACCATTTGATGCAATACAAGGAAGAAGAAACACTATCTGATCTCAAACACTTTTCTCTTTAATGGACTCAATCCATTTGACACACTTATTCAACTATATATATATTCCCTCTAGAGAACTATTTAATTCAAATATTCAAAAATAGGAGTTCCAAATTCATCCAAGATCTTCAAAACTCTATCTCAATCAGATTCAACAATTACCAAGGCCTGCCTATTAATCTTTCATCTTTTCTATTATGATTGTCCTTAAATGTGCAACATTTGTCCTTCATAACCACAAAGCTCTACCAAGCATTCGAAGTCACAAAAACCCAACACAAAACTAGAAACATATTAACAAAGGTTAGATCAACATACTCAAACTCATTTAAAGCCCAAGAACTTAGATTCATGGATTTGGTGCACAAACCTTCATTGACTATCCAATTCCTAACAGCCCTACAACATTAAACTGTCAGAGATAACTCTTAACCCAGATCACTATTCAAGTTTGTGAAACACCTTTTAGACACCTTTTTATGACCACTAAATGATATCAAAATCTCAACATTGGTTACTTTGAGGAAATGTTGCAAAAACATGGCTGCCTACATTACAAGAAGGCCTATTTAGGCTTGTTACAAATAGGGGTTATTGGTTCTAACCCTTCTAGGCTCAATCTCTCTCAAACAAATGTACAAACACCTTTAATTTGGAATGCTCCTACTTAATAAACCATATGAAGTCCTTTCCCTAAGGTATTTTATCAAACCCTAGGTCTTATTCCTCCAAACTATTTACAAATGCTTTGTTTTAGTAGGACAGTCACTTATATTGGATTTTAACTTATGAATTTCACAAACTCAAAACATGAAATGGATTTAGAAAGCATGTAAACACCTTTTAAAACCAATATCATTCAAGAGATCTTAGAAAAACCATAAACAAAACCGTTTCCTTATCACTATATGCTGTGTTTACCTAGATTTTCTCAAATTACAAACTTAGGGCCTTGTATAATCTTCCCAAGATCACAATCAAAGGCTCTACAACCTTGTGTTATCTTAAAGCATCTAAAAAAATACCTCCACACCAAAAATTAGCATATTTCATTAGCCAAAACAAGAGAAACTAAATTTTGATTTCACATTGATTACCCCAAATAGGGTTTGGACTGTATTTACAAAAAATAGCATAACTTCTATAAAAATGAACCAATCTTCATGAAAATTGAACTAGATGGAAGGTGATTGGATGATTTACCATTTTCAATCATTTAGGCACTCATTTCTATCCGTACAAATCCGTACAAAGGTCTGAAACATAGAAATTCTATAGAAAATGCACAAAAATAGTGATATTCTTTATTCCAAACTTCAAATCTCCATCACCCACACCCAATACAAATGTACAATGGCCTTTTATAGGAATTCCAATATGTCTCTTTAGTTTCTAACTAATTTCAAGTGCCTAAAAATTGAAATGACCCCTTGCAACTTTACAACTTTTGCATTTTTAATTTTTTTTTGCACTTTTTGGACCTAATAAACACCACGTTACCCCATATAATTACCTAAATATACACAAAATAACTTATTTAACCTTGTTACATGGTCAAGACACCAAATTTGATCATTTTTTCAAGAATTTACATGATGAAAACATGATTTGCAAAGGTGCTCCTACACCAGAGCCATTATTAGAGGTTGCTGGCACTAGAGAATGGAGGAATTTCCATTATCTCAAGTTAGCTTCTCAGTTTGAGATGATGTTTTGCATGAGAAGAATTTTTGGCTTTATTTTCTTTCATTTCCTTGTTGCTGATAGATTTGAAGAATACATATATTGTGAAGTTTTTTTTTTGGAGACAGATAAGGGGTTTTGTGAAGAGCTCAATATGGATTGTTGCCTAGTGAGTACTCAAGGCTTTAACCAAGGATTACACCTTTACGAGGGTCGAGGAGACAACTTCAAGGATGGTTTTCCAATAATTATGGTCTAGACCAAGGGTTATACCTTTACGAGGGCTGAGAAGACAACTTGGAGGGTGATTGTCCAATAACTACAATCTATAATTCAAAAGGTTCATGGGAGGAACAACTCGAGAATTTAGCTAGGGGCTACACCTTTATGAGGGTTACGAGGTAACTTGGAGGATCCCACCTCATTTAGGATTTGTTTCTTCAAGGAAGATCTTCACAAAGATGTATATATACATTTAAAATCAACAAGTTTTGTTATGTAAGCCTTAAGGGGGGGTCCCTTGGAAAAGTGAATAAGAACTTTCAGGGGATACATTTGTAGGAACAATGTAATAAGGAGGGGAGTGTTGGTGGATATTACATTTGTTGGAAAATATTACTTTGAAACTGTAACTATTGCTAGTCGGTTACTTGTCAACTGTTCCACTCAATTGTTCAACCACACAACTTCTTTTACCTCTTTATATACGCAAATGTAATACCAAATTAACAACAATTTTAGTTTCATGCTCTCAATCTCATAGTTTCAATATAGTATAATAACATGTACATGACCTCAATTTATCTTGTTAAATCATAAAAATATCTAGTCTTATACATTTAAGCCCAAGAAAAGTACTTTTCTATCATCTTTCTTTACTCTTTGTAGCTATCCTTTTATTCTATTTTTCCTTCTAACTTCTAGCTATCCTTCCTAAAATCTTCTAATTTTTCTTTTGATGCAAAGGCATCACTTTTTGTGCTATATCTCTTTTCTACCTACCACTTTCTAAATTATTTGTTGTTTTAAATTTTTTTTTTGACCATTTGAGGAGAGATCACCTATACAAGTACATTAATGAACAATAATGTGTGAAAATGATTAAGAATAAATTAGAATAGGAATTTTGAACCCAAAATGAGTAGTTATGCATTTATGATGGGATTTTGAGTGTCACATCAATTTAGGTGAGATTTTGTAGAATCTTCCAAAATTTTAAAAGATTAAAAAGAAGAGAATAGAGAAGAAGAGAGAAACAATCAGATAGAAGGAAAATCTAGAAATAGAAAGAGGAAATCTTGACCAAAAGTCGATCAAATTTATATGTAGTAGACTAACTTGATAGAAAGAAAAAATAAGGGATTCTTGAATTTTAACTCAATATTTTGAAGGGAAGTAAATGTGTATGATAGTAAATTATTATATTTTAAAGTTACACATGAAATAAATATTTATCATTTAAAATAATTTTCTTTCTTGATGTGTGTCTTTTTACTATGGATAGTAAGTTAATTAATTTGTGTGCATAAGTATTTGGATTATCTTATGATTGGTGTGATGTTGTGAGACCCATATAGTGTAGGGCTTAGGTTCCTATAACATAAATTCTTGTTCTTGTAGCAACTATTATAAATTCCTATTACATTGTAGGCAACTTTATGGCATTTTTCAACTACATTAACCAATTAAATGCATTAAATCACCTCTTTATATGTATCATTTTGTTGTTCCTTTACAATCAATAAAGCATTTTACCACTTCATTTGGTATCAAAGCGATTTTATCTCTATACCATGTGTTAAATTTGGATAGAATAGAGCGTAGGGAGTTATCAAAGAAGGAAGAGTTTGGCATATTTCTATGTCATATTTGAGGTGAATGACCAACATTTGCAAAAATAGACATTGATCTATGTTTGTTGGCTACATAATGAAAGAGGCAGATTTAAAGGAAATTATTACAATGTTTTGTATTTTGGTTTGTCATTCTATTGTATTTTTTTATTTTTCTCTTTTGTGTCAATGTTCCATAGGATATTGTTAATAGGCATCCATAACTATTGAGACAATGAAGACATCAACAAAGGTGTGAAAGGTTGTAGGGTTTGAGTGATACAAAAATTAATTATTTCTATAATGCATGGGCACATGATTTATGTCACTAGGCGTTGGTGTGAGACTTGATGTACTATTGTTCCTATGATTGATAGAAGGTGCTACAAAGAAGGTTGTTAGAGATGGTGCTTAAATAGTTATGGAATGAAATTCACTACTAAGAGAAGTGTAGATGTTGAAGACTATATGATGGAATAAGAAGACAAGTGACCTTGCAATGGTTGAAGGTTATTTAAAATTGGGTTATGCCATATTATTTGATTTATCAAGCCATGATCAGTAAGACTGCACATTTTGCCACTGGTATGTACAATTGTTAATATTATAATATTTTTATTTTGAGAGGGTGTGCTTACAGAGGTATAAGAAAATATTAACCATGATGGATCTTTTAGAGTAAGAAGGTTAATAGATTCTTTGAATTGGATATTGATGTAATTGGAAGGAATTATCACTGAAGTGATGAAAATATTTTAATGGAGATTCCATTAGATAAGTATTATGGATTCAACTTTCATATCTGGAGAATGAAAATTCAAATGCAACTAATGAATAAGAATTTATGGGGAATACTGAGTGGAAAAGAAAAGGCACCTATAGATGCAACTAAGTTATTGGATTAGAATAGTAGAGATGATAAAACTAAGGCTATTATTGGTCTTGCTCTTTCTGACTCCCAATTACATCATACAGATTTAGATAAAAATAAACATAAATTTGGGATAATCTCAATAAATTTTTTGGAGCAAAGTCATTTAATGTGAAAATTTCCCTAACACTTAAATTGTTTAGGTTCAAAATGGAAGATGGAATCACAATGCCAAGTCATATAAGTAGTTTGAGGTGTCTCATTAGGAAGTTAGTAGAAGTGAAGGCTCCAGTAGATGATGAAGATGTTTTACACAACTTGCCTTCTAAATACAATAATTTTTTTGACTAAAAATGTAACATGCAAAACCTTCACTAAAGTAAAAATTTCCTTAGTTTTCACTATGCAAGTAAACAAACTATGTAACAAGCCATTGCAATAAATTGTTTCTTTCATTCATTGAGAATATACACAAAAAGATGCATACAATATACAATAAGGATTATGTTTCAATATAATAACTTTACAACTTACAATATTCCAACAATGTACATAGTTACATACATAGCTCAACTAAGCTTTAAAACAAATAGTTATATATGGTCCAGGATCCTCCTTTCAAATATTTGGTCTTTTGTTGCCGGTTGAGGATGAGAAGCATCACTCAAATGCTTTTTTGCCAACCATAGACTCATATTCAGTCCCCCATACATCTATCATTTGATAGATGCCCCTACCCTTTGATGAAGAGATTGGTAGAGTAACCAGGTATCGACAACCAACTGAGCTTAGTGTTGTGTCCTACATGATGAACTTGTAAACCCATAATGTAGGACTAGCATGCAATAACTAGATCACAATGAATTGATAGTGGAGCCAGAGGAAATCACACTACTTTGGCCAAAGTGTTCTCACTGAGTACTTTGAGTGAAGGTCATTCTTTTCACTTGCACTACTCAAGCTCAATTTGACTTAAGGCCACTATAATCTACACATATGTATTTCCTTCAATGAGTAATATTTAACCCCAAAGATAGCCTATCACTAGTCCTACAACTTAGGATATATCTCCTTAACAAAATAAATGTACAAGCTTACTCCCATAATGTACATACAACCCTAGGAGTAATTCACTAGCTATCTTAGTTAAATCAAATAACTTAGCTATGGGTAACTCTCAAGCTACCCTTGTTAAATCATCTCTAGTATGTTAATACTTATGAAAAATGTAATCCTCCTATTATGGAGTTGTAGAAACTTAAAAATGTCTCAATGGATCACATTAGCTAACTAACATCATTTCATCCTCAAACCCATCCTCTTTTCGCTTGTTTAATTAAATAAACCTAATTATTTAATTAAATGTCTCATTTTCACCTATTAATCTAATTGACCTAATTGGGTTAATTCACCCCCTCTCACATTTACATTTCATCCGATTTAATTAAATAATGCAAATGATTTAATTTTAACCCTAAGTCCTCTTATTTAATTAAATAACCTAAGCTATTTAATTAAATATCATATTTGCATCTCCTTTTCATTAAATAAAACAATAATTTAATGAATATCCTCACATTTCTCATCTTACACATTCAAATTTAGTTTTAATTAACTAAATTGCTAATTTCCCTCTCATCCACTTGCATAGGGAATATTCCAAAGGAATATTCTCTTATTTTCCTAAAAAAAAAAGGTAATGATTACTCAAAACAAACTTTGAATTTTTTTTTTTTTAAATTTGTTGCAAAGTGTGTTTGTTTGCATGATTGTGAGCCCTTGATCTTTTCTTGATCCATGTGATATTTGATTCTCATACATTGATGAGTATCCTTGATCCATGTTTCATCCTCCTTTCATTTGTGACCATTGATAGATCAAATCAATCTCATCCATTGCTTTTTCATTTGATCTCCATTAAATCAATTATTTAATGAATATCATATAAATCCCCTAATTTTCATAATTACAACTTTGTTTCAATTTGAAAAATTACTAGTTCTCCCACTTGCAAGGGAATATTCCTCCTAAGTTGCAACATTCCTCCAGAAGGGGAATATTTCCATAGAATATTCCTTCCCCTTTTGCATAATTAAACTTTGTTTTAATTTGAAAAATAACTATTTCCTCACCCATGAGAATATTCCAAAGAACATTCTTTCTCCTTCAATCATTTGAAAAAGGGATATTCTCACTTGGCTTCTTGAGCAAGCTAAACTTGTGACTTCTTGAGCAAGTTAGCATGTCACATATGTGTGTAGGTCAAAAGTGTGTTTGTTTGGAATAAATGAGAACCCTTGATTAAATCTCATCTTGCATTCTCACCTGATGCGAATCCATGATCCATGCCCCCTATTTCCTCCATCCCTGACCATTGATTAGCTTTTTCAATATTATCCCTTCATTTTTCATTTGCTCTCCTATAAATATAACACTATTTGGAGACAAATGGATCCATCTTTCAATTACAAAATTATGTTGTTGAATTCACTCACATTCACACTCATACTTTACTCACATTTAGCATATTTTAGCTCATTTTTAGTTGCATATTATCTTTAAGCTTCCATTAGTGACTTCCATGATAACATAGATGCATACATTTAGCTTATTTGTTAATTAGGATTTTAATCTTTTTAAGCTTCTATACATTTAAAGTAGATTTGCATACACCCATATCAATTATCTTAGCATAAATCATGTTAAAATAGCTTGCATCATATTCATTTAGCTTTAAATCATGTTTTCATACACATCTATCAATGGTTTCATCAATTTTCTTCAATAAAACTGATTGAAACAAGCTCATTATCCAAGGATTGGGAAATGATCACCATTCCACATCAATGCGACACCACTCCCCCAATAGGATAAGTTTTAGTGTCTTAGATTAGAGGTTTTTCAAGCTTTCATGATTTAGAATGTTAGTTTTAATGGCTTCTTTTTCTTTGTTTGCAGTGAATGATCTTATTGGGATTAATGCTTAGTGGGTTAAATATGCCCTGAATTTGTATGGATCGGGTGTAGCTAACCTTCAATAATGTCATTGGTCATAGGAGTATCTACAAACACTTCACAAAACAATATAATAGCTTCTAATTCCTTTTCAAAGTGTAATATTATTTTTCACCTAAATGCAAGTATTCAAAATAGACTTAACTAAAGTAATCATGAAACAATCTTTTAAAAATCCAAGACAATAATAGAAGATTATCCTCATGCCTGTATTCGCTTATCCAACTTGATTGACTACAATCCAACTTTCCCAAAACAACAACTAGATTGGCTTTGTCCTCTCAAGTGATACCACAATAATCCTTTATCTCTCTAGTTGATAGTATACTTCACTCAATATGCTAATACTCTCACAAATACTCACAACTCTCTCTCTCAAAATAAAGTAGAATAATGCAAATAAGAATTACAGAGAAAAATGTATAAAATGTGGAGCATAATGTGTATGAAATGCATCCCAAACAAGTGAGTTTTCTCTACTATTTATACAGTAGAAAAGAGACTTCTCATCCTATAGAATAGGCATGAGTATTGACAACAAAATCCATGCATCACAACTCACTCAACTTAGCTAAAAAGGTGGTACAAAAATAAGAAAATACTCAACTAAACAAAGCTATAGGTCAACCCCCACTAGTTGACAAAGAATATTGAGACCATTTCAAATCAACACATGATGAAAACAATGGTTCGAATTTCTTTCACAATGGGAACATCTACAAATATATAGGAGATTCATAAGATGCAGCTAAAGCAATCATAAACCCTATAGAGTTGGCATAGTTTCTACTTGTTGAACCAATCAAGGGTGATCCCACAATAGTGGTTTAAAATTTTTGGCCAAACCGACACCCAAATTATTATTTTAACTAAATCTTCATCTTCGTGCACCCATAGCGGCTAAACCGTGAAGAATTTGAAGATGGTGCAAACTAGAGTCCTTACTCAATTTTGTCTGTAGATTCTAAAAATATTTTTTCAAAAATTTTGGAATCAGATTGCACTTCTTTTTCCATCTCCATGAAAACTAGTTTTTTTAGAAAACAACATTTTTAAAACGCGACGCACACCATATGACACATAAATTTTTTTCCTTGAAGGAAAAAATTCTAATTCTTTCTAATTTAGATTTGTAACTTCAATATCTAGTGCTTCTCCACTTTCATAGATAGTTTTTTTATTAAATATTTTTCCTTAATCATGTTTTGAAGTCAAACCAATTACAATTTAGACATAGGCAGACTGTATAACACAACTTTTTTTGTGTGTATCAAAATTATTTTTTTTTGTTGGATCATGGACTTCAATATCTGGTGCACTCATATTTTTCAATTTTTTTTTTTGATAATCTTCTATTTTTCCACATGTGAAGAACAAAGAAATTCATTTTCGATGAAAAACCTATGTTTAATAAAACTTAAAAAACAAATACATAACAAAACCAAAACATATTAAAATTATATTCATTGGATAGCTTGTTCTAAGGAATACCATAATCATTTGAAATAAATTTTAAATGAATTCATTTGATCCCCCAAAAGTTAAATCAAAAGTGATTTTTTATCAGCATTTTGATAGGTGTAAAGGAGACACATTTATAGGTATGGGTTTAAAACTAGCGAGGTTCTTATCCAAGGGTTTTGATCTAAGGTGATTTGGATCAACCCTCTTCAATTGAATCCTTAAAATGGAATCTCTTTAGCTTAAATCATTATATTTTCTAAAAAAATATGTGATTTCAGCTAAAAATTGCTCCTCCCGTGAATTGTAAACCACTATTATGACAAAGACCCCTCAATATAAAATGTGCAACACTTAGCTCATGTCGACTTAGTCTAGCATGAGTTGATTCATCTCGTTAATCAATTTGACCAATTCATTGACCTGTTGTTAAGTAACCTTGCATGCATTTATTTGTTGTTGATATTTATGCAATGACAAGGTATCTAACAGTTTACTAAGTCAAAGATATATCAATGGAAAGCATTGACCAAGTCTCTATTGTTATATTAACTTAAAGCCAAAAATTCATATTGTTTTTAACTAGTCCATTACACGTGGACAACATTGAGTAATATTCATCCTCTTAAATAAAATCACAAGTAATATATATTTGGCCTTTGAATAAGTCAATTAATTAGCCTTAAATATTTGTATGAGTTAATCAACTCCCAAGCAATTGATAATGTTTAAATATATATTAATATATCTCATATATATACATGTATACACCTAAAAACGGTCATCATATATTCAATTAATTAAATACAACCTATTTGATTAATGCTTCAACTACATATAAATAAGGTCTTACTTTATTATATTGTTCACTCTTCTTTTAATTCTCTAAAATCACATTGTTCTAAATAATTGAATAAACAAAATACCCTAAACGTGTTTATTTAATTAACCTTCCTTAATGCTAATTAAGAATTAGAGCACATTTCTACAACTTTTTGTGTTCCACCTCATAAAGGTCACATGAAAATAAATAAGCCTAATTATTAATTAGAATTATCCTCGCACACTTCCACCAATGAGAAAAAGCACATGGCTTTATTCCCCCACACTTCCCACAAATTTGGAGCACAGGGGTCTTTGTTTCACACACTTGGGAATTCCATACATTTGGCATGTTTCCAATTGGTCAAAGGATTCTCTCCACACACATGGCATGTTGTCTTTGGTCAAGGGGACAACATCTTGATTCCTTTCATCTCCACTATCTATTATTTCTCCTTCAAATCTAGACCATTGATAGGTGCCACCTCACAAAATGCTTGAGAAACCCTATAAATACACCCTCTGCTCTTTTGGCATTTATCATCCATAATTTGAGTAGTTACTATAGTTTATCTTGTGAGCCGAGCTTTTTATGTGGAGCTCATAATTTAGTTTTCATATCATGTGTTACTTTGCATCATCTGATTATTAATTAAATTGTTTCATAGTTACATTTTAGGTTAGTTTTTTTTATGTTTGCATTTGATCATATGCATAATCATGGATAGTTCATTTTAGTTTCATATCATCTCACTCATCTCCACTTGTTCATTTATCATCAGCATCATCCTTCATTTATCATCGTATCCATTATCCTTTCCATCATTCTGTTTCATTTAGAAGCATACCACTAATCATTCTAGCACATATTTGCACATAAAAATCATCTTAGCTTGCATATTAAATATCAAATCTCATTTTCTAGGTAGTCATTTTAACAACCTTTGTGCCCATATAAATATGAGGGCCAAACCATTTAATAAATCCCTAGAAATAGACGACAATGATACATATTTGAAAGGTTTGATTGTATTATGAATAGAGTAGTTTTACTTGCTTCAAACTTTGAATGTAAATTGTCTCATTAAGGTTTGTGTTGACACTAAATACTCTCCACATTTGACATTAATACACAATACATATATATATATGTATACTGAATGTATATATATGTATATGTATGTATACAAGCACATTATATGTTTTTGAAAAGGAAAATAGGTTTCCACAGGACTTGAAACCAGAGTTTTAAACAACAAAAGATAACAAAATAAGTCCAAACAAACATACTATTGCCTAAAAAGGAAACGTGAGTAGCACAAAGAGACAACAGGGCCCAAAAAAGGACCGCCCAAAAAAACCAGAAACAAACACCACCGCACTACTCCAAGGTGTTCAATAACTCCTCAGCCTCCTTTTCAACATCCTTCATATCCTGTAACTCCTACTTGAGGATTTGAGTTGTATGTGATGAAGTTGGGGTCTTCCTCTTAGTGTTAGCCTATGTACGAGTCGAAATCCCTTCACCAGCAGATTTGCAGCCTCCTTTGTCCGCATCCAAATCCACGACCAATGAACCCTTTTGGTTTTTTTTGAGCTTTTCCACCATAGCACTGATGATAATGGTGTTATTCCTGGTACTTTTGTGATTGTTCACCAAAGTGGCCCTAATATTTTGGCCTATCTTGGACATGCTACACTCGATACTAGTCAATCTTTCCTCTTGTGATTGTTGTCTTTTCCTTGGTAAGGGAGTTTCCTATCCTTCATTCTCTCTACAACTCCAGCTAATCTTCTACTCCAAATCCATGACCCTATTGCTAAGATCTATATTACGGCCTTTCAAGTCACAGACTTCCTTTTGGGTCCACTTGAGAATAGTGAAAAGGCCATCCGTACTTTTTTCCACCACACTCACAATATCCTTAGGCTTGAGCTTATTCAGGGCCGAGTTAATTTCATCCTGAATAGGGGAGTCATAAGGGCCATGCCCAAATCTTCCAGACGCAGGGGCACTAGGGGTCGATTCCTTACTAACCATGGGTTTATTAGAAAGAATTTCCTTGGAATTCCTAGAATACGAAACAAGTTTCGTAATAGAGGTACCTTTAAAACCAGAGACCAAACCTAGAGTAGGGCATCCAGGAGACGGTTGGGGATTAAGGCATGGCGGTGAGGCAAAACCCAGGCTAGGGCACTCATGCAGAGGCTGCAACTTAGGACATGACGGCAGAGCAGAATCCTCAAGGGATTTCTAACAAGATGGGGACTAGGGAGCGATGGTTTTAGGACCAATAGGAGCACAAGCAGGGGGGCCCGGGGGTCATTCTCCCTAATACTTCTTGTCTCCACATCATCCAAATCTCCAATTTCAATAGTTTTAGGCAAAGCAGGTAAATTTTGATAATGCTCAAATATGAGCTTGACAAGACCAGGGTGAATAATAGCAGTCCTCCTAGGGTTTCTTTCAACTTCGTCGAGGCAATTCTTTAAAGAAGAGAATAAGTAAAAAGGTAGAGACATACGAACCTTGTGATGAAAGTGGTTCAGAATGGAAAAGTGGTAACCATAAACTCTGGTGAAGCGCCCGTCAACCATGATATATTCCATTATAACTCTTAAAACTTTCCTCCAGATAGATTTGATGGACTCCACATCAAAGTAGCTATTGGAAACCTTAACCATCTTAGCCTTCTCCTTGTCTTTTTTAGGAAATTTAATGACCGCTTCATCAGAGAAACGACGGTCCCGATAAAATTTCACACCCTCTGTCGAAAGACCAGTTATCTCACCGATTAAATCCTCATTCAGCTTAACATTCCTGCCAAACAACACAATCTCACCATTTTTCCAATTTTTTACAAAATAGTCCAGCATCCCCTCGTCAGTACCGTGGAGCTTTTCCAAATACGGGACTAAACCTCCCTTTTCAATTCTTTCCCAGGCTTTGTCGTTCTTTCTATGCTCCTGAAAACTGCTCGGCTCCACACGTTTTCTTTCTCCCCCCATTTTCAAAGCTCTGTTAAACAACACCCTACAGTTTCTCTGGGTCCTGTTTAGGCATATTTTATCAAACACCCAGAAAGTGTGCCGGAGACACTTCTTGAAAAAGAAAATGACGTCGGTCCCATCAAATCTAATGAAATCGACATACCTAATCTTTATCCGCTTCATCATGATGAAGACAAACTTCTCTTTCATGCACTAAATCATAATAAATTAGCACTTTCACTTCAGGATGGAGGTAGTCATTCTTCCTCCATGTGTTTTCCCCGCCCTTCTTAACCCCTTCATTGGTGAAGTAATCAGCCACCTTATTGGCTTCTCTATAGGCATGGGACACTTTCACTTTATCAAATTTACTTAATAAGATTTTTGTATCTTCGATCCACTTTTTGATGGTCCACGAGGGAGGGGTAAGCCCAAGAATGCAATTTATTATATTCATTGAATCACCCTCCAACCAAAGACATTTCGTGTTCATCTTGAAAGCTAAGCTAACCGCATGATAAGCCCCTACAGCTTCCGCAACATGATTAGTTTGGGTGCCGATGTCCACAGCAAAAGCCGCAATAAAAGCCCCCGAATTGTCCCTTAAAACACACCCACTGCCAGCTTTCCCTGGGTTGCCTTTAGCTGCACCATCAAAATTGGCTTTCACCCAACCCAAAGGCGGCAAAGACCAACTAGCATTCTCCCTCCCACAAACAACAGGTTTGAGGATATTTGACCCAACTAATTTTGAGTTCCACTTTTCAGCCATAGCAATATCGAAAGGAGACCAGTTAGCTTTATCAACCATTTTTCTTGGAATTAAAGATAAATTTTCCTTTATAGCCCTTACGATTTTAGCATGCAAGTCCCCTTCCAACATCTCTTTATCCCTAAACACTCTGTTGTTCCTTTCCTTCCAAATATTCCAAGACACAAAAGGTAGAACAAAAGACCATAGCTTTCGCACAAAAGGATTTTTTGAAGGAGCTTTCCATTGCATGAAGAAATCTTCAACAGAGGCAGGGGAAACCCAAACCACATCAAGAAGCGCAACAATTTTACCCCAGATATTCGAAACAAAAGGGCAATGAAGAAAAAAATGGTTAACAGTCTCAGCTTCATTCCTGCACATATAACACCTGTTTGGTAATTGAATTCCTCTTTTTCCAAGATTGTCCAAAGTGAGAATCTTATTCTGTAGCATTATCCAATAGAAAATATTGATTTTAGGAGTCAGGTGATTAATCCAAGCCTTAGCCCAGAAGGGTGGAGGCTCCATCGGACTAACCAGCATAGACGTGGCAGAAGAAACTGAAAAAATACCAGATGGGTTGTCTATCCAGACAGCAAGATCCTCCACCTGGTGTTGAGCTGGTCTTAGGGCCCTGAAGGCTGACTGAACAGGGCTAAGATCCTGACTGATGGTCTTCAAATCAACCCAACCCCCATTCCTCCAGTAATCTTTAACCAAGACTCCAAATTCCCTTTTACAATCATTCATCCATTTACTGAATTTCTCAATTCTGATCAAAGGATCTTTAAAAAGCCACCTGTCTTCCCAAAACCTTACATAATTTCCTTTTCCAATCAGCCAACCAATTCCCATTTCCAACAACTTTCTTCCTCTACCCATATCATTCCAGCAGATAGACCCACGAGGTAAAGAAGAAGAATTTATAATCTCATTAAAAGACTCATAGTTATTAAAGTATTTGGCTTTTAAGGTATCACGCCATTCTCCATTCAAAGTAAGAGTTCTCCAAAGCTGTTTAGCAAGAAGGGACAGATTCAGAACTTTAATTTTCCTTAAGCCTAGGCCCCCCCTCGATTTGGGTCTACAAACTAGATCCCAACCAACAAGTGGCATTCTCTTCTTGTCCTCCACACCTGACCAGAGAAACCTTTTCTAATTTTTTTCAATGGCCTCAGCATATTTAGCAGGAATTTTAAATATACTGAGAGCATAAATAGGAAGATTTTGCAGAGAAGCCTTAAGGAGTTGGATTTTTCCAGCTTGACTAAGAAGAGCTCCTTTCCACCCTGATAGCTTCGTATTGAATTTTTCAACCAGAGAAATCCAGAACGAGTCTGATGGTTTAGAGCAAAGAGGTAAACCAAGATAGGTTGATGGAAGAGGCTCAATTCGGCATCCTAGAATCTGAGCAAGTTTAAATTGTCTATACTCTGAAGTATTGAGGAAGAAAATTGAACTCTTAGTCCTGTTAACAACTTGCCCAAAAGCAGATTCATAGAGATTCAGATTTTTTTTTAAAGTCTTAGCTTCAACCATAGTAGATCTTCCCATGAGAATGGTATCATCAACAGATTGTTGGTGGGAATAGGTTAGAAGAGAAGAGGAAGGTCCTAAGCCAGCAAGGGATCTTTGATCAATAAGATTTTTAATATTTCTTCCCAGACTCTCAGCCAAAATTGTAAACAGAATAGGAGAAATAGGATCTCCCTGTCTGAGGCCTCTGGATGTCTGAAAAAACCTCGAAGGTGATCCATTCACAATGACAGAAGAGGTAACTATCTAGACAAGCTGGTTCACCAATTGAATTACTCTGTTATTAAAACCAAACTTGTCCAGGATTTTAAACAAGAAATCCCAATCAACCCGATCATAGGCTTTGGAAATGTCCAGTTTAAGAATAAACCCTTCAGTTTTCAAAACCATTAACGAATGTAAGTTCTCATGAACAGTAACAACAGAGTCCAGAATGTACCCACCTTGCACAAAACCATTATGCTGCGGAGCAATCATTTGAGGAAGCATGGAAAGCATTCTTGTAGTTAACACCTTTGAAATAATTTTATAAATAGAATTACACAGGCTGATTGGCCGAAAAGCTGAAACTCTGAAGCCCCAAGTTTTTTAGGAATAACGACCACAAAAGTAGCATTCAATTCTTTCAACAGACATCTTGATCCAAAGAATTCCTTGACAGCATTCACAACATCCAGCTCAACAAGTTCCCAAAACACTTGGAAGAAGAATAAGGGAAAACCATCTGGTCTAGGGGCTTTGTTACCATCAAAAGAGAAAACAGCTTTCCTTATTTCAGCTTTGGAAGGAATGGCAGTGATCAAAGAATTTTCATTATGACCAATCACCTAGGGTATAGCCTCAATCAAGGAATCTTGAGCTACAGTAACAATCTCTCCATTACAAGAAAGAAGGTTGCTAAAGAAAAGGACAGCTTGTTCCCTGATATCATCTTCCTCCTTAAACCTCGTCCCATTAACATCAATATGAGCGATTCTATTAGCAGCCCTATGTTTCGAAGCAGACATATGAAAGAATCTAGTATTCCTATCTCCCTCAGTCAACCAAGACACCCTGGATCTTTGCCACCAAAAAACTTCCTCTTTAGCAATGATGTCATGCAATTGAATGAGAAGTTCATTTTCCTTTTCTCTGTAATTGTCAATGTACCCCCATTTCTGGATTTTAGCTTGGATCTCTTGAATTTTGCACTGAATTTCCGTCTTAGTACCAAAAATATTCCCAAAGGCATCCTTTTTCCACCTTCTCACATTAGTTTTCACTTCCTTTAATTTTTTAGCAATCTTGAACATCACTGTGCCAGTAATATTTATATTCCACCATCTACGAATTTCCTCAAAAATTTGAGGATGAGAAAGCCAAAAAATTTCAAATTTGAAAGTGAAGTTCTTTTTCACCTTAGTAGGTTCCGCCAAAAGACAAATGGGAAAATGATCAGATCCCACCCTTGACAAGGCCCTCAAAGCACAAAAATAGTCTATAAACCATTGACCAGAAACAAGTGCCCTATCAAGTCTCACTTAGATCAAATCAGGCCCTAATCTCCTATTAGTCCAGGTATAAGAAGCCCCTTGTAGGTCTAGGTCTATCAAGGCATTACTGTTTATGAAGTCGGATAGGCCTGATTTACTATCCCAGTTGATTTGAGAACCCCCAAATTTCTCATCATTCAGGAGAGGAGTATTGAAGTCTCCCATGACCATCCAGTGTTCATTAACAAAACATCTTCGAAAACCAGATAACTCAGACCAAAAGGAATTTCTAGCATTCTTACAATTCGGGGCATATATATTGGATTGAATCCAACAAAAATTGTCTCTTATGTGGGTAAATCTAGTGGCCACAAAATTACCATTCTCCATTAAGGGCTCACCTTTAATAAACATCTTGTTCCAAAAAGTAACAATTCCCCCCGACGCACCCACAGAACTATTTCCATGAGCCCCATAGTTCTAAATTTTTTTAAGGCTTTCTACTTTATCTTTAGGCATTTTAGTTTCTTGAACAAGAAGAATATCAGGTTTGTGGTCCCTAACAAAATTTTGCAAAACATCCTTTTTATGACGGCTAGTCAGCCCTCTTATATTCCATGACATAATTTTAATTTCTTACCTGGGGATTGAAGTATCTCCGAGATGGTCATTTGGATCCCATAGTAATATATATTTTGATCCCATAGTAATAATATATGTTAATATATATTTATATATAGAGATTATGACAACTATGTATGTATATATTTGATATTTAAATGAATACAAACAAGATGTCATTCACATAGTAATAATAATATCGATTGTGTACATATATATATTCATATATATTCCTCTATGTACATGTATACGTATGTATACATATATCGATACATTCGTATGGGCATATCCATTTTCCAATCATACGTGTGTATTGATACATATATACATATGGATATATGTATATATATACACACCTTTGATTATACACAAAAGTGATACACAATTACTCTTGTATTGATAAGAACCTACTTGTGATATATCTATACATATACATATATATGTCATAAGGTCCACTTGATAGTTCCATGCATATGGTCTATCATTGACATGCATATGTGTACATATACACATTCCATGTTCATTCTACTCATTAATACAAACATGGTAATATAAGAAAGAACTCATAATCTCAAACAGATAATCATCACCCAATAATGCACTCAATAGTAAAAAAGACTCTTAATAATACCTAGGCTCATCAACTAAGGATTACTTACCACTTCCCACTTAATAACTTGACTCAATTATTCTACTATGGTGTGTGTAAGTTCAGATAGGTTAAATTACTGGTTACTCGACCAAGATCTTCTCTTGAGTGATACTTCCCCTCCACCTAGAGGAATTAAACATAAACCTACATCAACTAGCATATGCCCGAGGTAGTCAACCATTAAAAAAAATGCATTAAACACTTAGTACATCTCCAAAGTTAGAATATCAATTCAATAACCATCCATTTCACACATGGGTATGTGTAGGATCATCATGAAAAAATAGGCCCTTAAGTGGGCAAAACATTTAGAAAATTAGAGTTAGCAACTTGTAAAAAATTGAATACCGTTATCTATATTATTTCAAAAATATGTAAAAATAGAATCGTAGAAAATTGAATGTAGTTTCTAAACCAATTAGGTTTATTTAAAATAAATAAAACCTGGCTTGGCAAAATATGAAATTTCAATGTGCAGTATTTAAATTTCTAGGAAAAATAAGAAGTAGGAAGTCTCGAATCAAATTCTAACCACAATAAAATTATAATATATTTTTTATAATATTTTAGATATAAGTAGATGACTCATGTCTAGATGTGATGGTTTTTTATTTTATTTTTCCAAGTAAATACTAATTAAATTTTTACAATTTTTTAAAATATAAAAAATTGTATGTCTGACTACCCTAACTTTGGTCAAAAATTCAAAGGATTTTTTTTTTTTTTTTTTTTAACCTATAGTATACAAAGCATAAAAATGTGATGTATGTTTCAGATTCAAAATGTGATACTGCTTGAAAGCTATAGATGTTTTTCAACCAACCTATCAACTTAATTTAGCTCGTAATTCAAATAAAAAATGAATAATAATTATTTATTAAATTAAAAGTAAAGCATAATTTATATTGGTGGAAAGATAAGAATCTCCTTTAAAAACCCTTTTTGTTTCATCAATTTTTGGTTAAAAAAATGTCATCAACCACATGAACCATCATATCACTTACATATTGCCACTTTTTGGCCCATCATGATCCTACACATACTCACATATGCATTTCTTCACATAACATTAAATGGAATAACATTTATTCATAATGCATTGACAACAAAATGCAAGAAAAAATTATTCATCTATAGAATTCCCACTACATTCACATTTACCCTACATAGTAATAGTAAATAGCAAAATTAGACAATTGGGGTGTAACATATTCCCTCGTGAATCATCATCCCCGATGATTTTATGTAGAAACATAAAACAAAGAAAACAACATATTGTCTTTAAGAATTCTCAAAAGCATCTAAAATGTGAGGAAACTTTTGTTGAATCTTAGCATAGTCCTCCCAAGTGGCTAAGTCTTCCGCATATTGGTTCCATTGGAATTTGCATTGTAGAACCTCCATGTTACGCAAGTGAAGCTTTTGTGTTTCAAGCACCTTGATGGGCTTGAGAGTTACCACTTTGGGATCCTGTACCTATAAAGCATTCCAACCAATCATATGCTTATTGCTTGGTATATACCTCTTTAGAAAGACACATGGAAGAAGTTATGCATTCTAGCAAGAGCTGGTGGCAACACAATTTGATAAGCTACCAGATTCACTTCCTCTAGAATATCAAAAAGTCCTACATAACACGGGCCTAACTTAGAAGACTTCCCAAATTTAATGAAGCTCTTATGAGGTTTCACTCTCAATATTACTTTGTCACCTACAATTTTTTTTTCAGGTGCTCTATTGACATCAACATAGCTTTTTTGTCAGTCATTATCCTCAGCCAACCTTTTCTTAACAATTTTCACTTGGTCTTCCATTTCTGCCAACATCTCCAACCCAAGAATCACTTTGTCTTCAAGTCTATCCCAACTTATAGGAGTTTGACACTTTTGACCATATAATGCTTTGAAAGGATCCATCTTTATCGCGGAATGGTAATAATTGTTGTAAGAAAATTCTACTAAGGATAACTAGTCTTCCTACTTGTAATGTTGATCCATGCAATAAATTCTAAGTAGATCTTCCAATACTTGATTCACCTTTTTAGTTTTCCCATTCGTTTTAGGATGATATGTTGAGCTAATATTCAGTTGAGTCCCTAGTACAGAAAACAAAGGTTTTCCAAAACCTACAAGTGACTCATGCATCCCTATCTGAGATAATATTCTCAGGAATCCCATGTAACCTAAACACTTCTTGCACAAACTTTCTTGCTATAATAGGTGCTCCATCAATTAGATTCCTAGGTATGAAATGTGCTACTTTGGTAAGGTTATCTACAAACACAAGAATGGAATTGTGCTTATTTCTTGACATAGGTAATCCTTGTACAAATTCCATACTTATGACTTGCTATTTCCTCTCTGGTATATCATGGGGGTATAACAAGCCTACAGGATGATGATGATCCACTTTCACCCTTTGAAATTCAAGACACCTCGCCACAAATCTAGAAACATCTCCTTTCATTCCCTTCCAAAAATATAATGGCTTCACATCTGCCATCATTTTTGTCACTCTAGGGTGTCCAGAGTATGGTGCTTCATGTACTTCCTTCCATACCAGATATCTTAACTCTTCTACGTCAAGTACATACATTCTACTCTTATATCTAAGTAATCCATTAGGTTCAAAATGAAAACCTTCATACCTAGAATCTTGTGGATTTTTAGTGAGTTCTTTCTTGACTTGCAAGTAGTACTCATTCTCTTTTCACCCCTGTAACACTAGCCCTTTAAAGTTGGTTTGAATCGTTACTATTGAATTAATATGATGTTTTCAACTCAAGGCATCAACAAGTTGATTTTCCTTCCCTTAAATTATATAACTGATATTGAAGTCATAATCATCTATTAACTCTAACCATCTTCTCTATCTAGCATTCATATTAGGTTGAGTGAAAAGGTACTTTAACCCATTACGACCAGTTTTCATCTCTAAGGGTTTCCCTAACAAATAATGCCTCCACATTTGCAATGCGTGAACCATGACTACTAATTCCAAACTGCAAATGTACTTCATTTAGCTCATAAGGTTCTTCAACTCCTAGATTCATAAGCAACTACTCACCCATCTCTGTAATAATACACCCTAAGCCTCCTGTGATGGTAATCCATGATACAGTGCGCCACCCCATGATCTAGTGTGTAATTTCTACTCCAATGGTCAACTTTGAGTATAGTCAAAGGCTTTGAACTCTAATATCAGTCCACTCAAATTTCTTACCTTTCTGCTATAAACAAGTAATTGGAAAAGAAGTCTTGGAGAAGTCTACAACAAAATTTCTATAATACCCTGCTAGACCCATGAAAATTCTTACCTTTGACACATTCTTGGGTACTAGCCATTCAAGTACACCTTGATCTTAGCTAGATCTATTGAAGTTCCATCTATTGAGATCACATACCCAAGATAATGTACTCTCTTTTGGAAGAAGGTACACTTAGATAGTTTTCCATACAACTTATGTTCTCTAAGTCATTCTAGATTCATTTCTAAATGTTTGCAATGTTCCTCGTCATTCCTAGAATAAATCAGGATGTCATCTAGAAAGACCAAGACAAACTTATCTAGGAAATCCCTAAATACACTATTCATCAAGTTCATAAATGCTACAGGTGCATTCATTAAACCGAAGGGTAAAACTGTGAACTCAGAGTGTCCATATCTAGTTATGAACGTAGTTTCAAAGATGTCTTCATCCTTAATCCTCAATTGGTGATATCCATATCTCAAATCTATCTTAGAGAATATGGCAGCTCCCCTCATTTGATCAAAAATATCATCAATGCATGGCAACGAATATTTATTCTTTACTGTAGCTTTGTTAAGTATATGATAGTCAATGCACAAATGTAAAGTACCATCCTTTTTTACAAAGATGATTGGCACACCCCTTGAGGAAAAACACTTGGTCTTATTAACCCTTTAGTCAATAATTCATCCAATTGTGCCTTAAGCTCCATTAGCTAGGTGGTTGTCATCCTATATGGCACCTTGGAAATAGGTTCAGACCCTGGAACTATATCTATAGAGAAGTCAAATATCCTTTTCAATGGAAACCCAGGTGACTCATTTGAAAACACATCCAAAAACTTTCTCAATATTGGATACTTCTCCATGTCTAACATTCTCGTTTCATCCATTTCAGCATCCTCCATCTCTTGGAAGTTTTGTGATTCCAAGTTATCGTACCTTGCAAGTTCCTTCTCTATCTTGATAGCAAAGATTTTCTTTTTCACCCTTTCTCTTATCCCTTACCTTTCCAATTGCATAGTCGTAGGATTAGGCAATCTTGACCTCCCAGGCATCCCTTGAAACCCAGCCCTGCTTTCACCAAGATCATTTAGGGAAACTCTAGTATTCTTTCTTACAGCGACACCTACCTTTAGACCTAAGGTTCCACATCCAATTCATAATTTGAATGTCAAGGATCCTAAAGGCACGACATATAGGTTAAATTTTGTAGAAAAACTAGGTAGCTCTATCCTAGCCTCAAACAAACATTGTTCCACCTTTGCTCTTGTCTGGTTTACATACTCTACATCCCAAGACATTTCCATGTATCCAACCTTCCTAGATAATTGCTTAGCTACTCTAG
Source organism: Sequoia sempervirens (assembly GCA_007258455.2). NCBI lineage: Eukaryota > Viridiplantae > Streptophyta > Pinopsida > Cupressales > Cupressaceae > Sequoia > Sequoia sempervirens. The sequence continues at coordinate 3,163 of VDFB02134330.1, read as the reverse complement.
GCGAAATGAAATTCATATTTGCACCAGTATCAATAAGAACATAAATGGGTAAGACAAACAAAATACCTTTCATTTCAATTGGAGTCACTTGATACCTTTCTTGAAATCATCCAGCAACTACACATGTATCCTTTTTGAAACATCGCAGACATTGTAGAATTCTCCACGCCATATGGTTGTTCAAAGCTTTATTAGGACATTGATTAGCATAGTAGTCTCCTCCACATGTAAAACATCTAGTAGTCAGTCCTCTTTTCCTTGCAGGTTTTCCAGATTTATTGGCATTTTCACCAATTTTGTTGGTATTACCACCACTGGAACCATTCCTCTTGCACTCCCTTCTAGAATCTTTTTCCAAATTTATTTTATCCTTTTTCTCCTGACTTGGTGCATTCTTCTTGCTACTTCCAATCTCTTTGGAGCTGGTTCTGGTTTAAGAGTTTTGCAACCTTTTTATGGTCTCTTTCCAAAGGGTGGGAGATTTCCTTGCTTCTTTTCTCTCCTGATTAATTGAAAGTTTCTCTCAAGTATGCAGATCTATTGTTAGCTGGACCATGTATATCCACCCTCTCCTTGATCTAATTTTAAACCCATGATAAACTTCTATGTGGAACTGCCTTGCTATTTTCTTGGTATAAGGGGAATGCAAATCTGCAAACTTCTCCCAATACTCATTGACCAACATATTACCTTGTCTCAAACTCTGGAAATCTATGAGTTTTTGGTCATAGTAGAGTTGGGGCAACCACCTCTTATGAAATATCTCAACAAATTCACCCCATGTCAGTTTCCATGAGTTAGTATTGAGTTCCATCTTTTTATTCATCCACCAATTAGAGGCTTCTAGCTAACTAGTATTCCCTCCCCTATGGCTTTGTGAGACTGTAAGTAATGCCAATTTTAAAATACTTTCCATTTGACAAGCTACAACTTCCATCTCCATTAGCTTCCCTCTAAAACCTGTGTGGGTAATCTCTTCATATTTTTGAAAGTAGTGCTTATATGTTTTATTTCTCTCCCTATATGGCATATAGGGTGATTTTTCCCTCTCATGATCATGAGTTTCATCACGCCCATGAGAAGAGTTTTCTCCATCATGCTCATTAATAGGAACTTCCTTCTCAACCCTATATTTTACTCTTTCTTCCTCAAGGTGTTCCAACCAAGTGCTAAGTTTTGGTCAAGTATTTCAACTCCTACAGGTCCTCGCCCAAATTCTTGGATTTTTCCAAGAATCATTCATGTCCACCATCTTCACAAGAATAGATTTTACTTGAATTTTTATCCATGTTAGATTTAATCATGTTATCAACTATCTTATGGAAAACATTTAAATGACACTCATATGCACATAAAGAATTTCACATAAGATTAAGCACACACTTTCAATAAACATATGATTTTATTCATTTCTTAAGGATTTCAATGTCCTTTTGATTACATGGAATGAATTTTCAGATAGTTGAGTGGAGAGTATCCCTCAGATTCACTCTCTTATGCATAACTTAATAGAGTATATCCTATATAGATTGAGATTGTTTCTCATCTCTCATTTTTTCATACCTATCCTAAAATGGATAGTAGCCTTTGGATTTTTCATATGATACATAGTTATGAGGTACATATTCCTTGGACTCAGTTCTCAGGGAAATTACAATTAATTCCACCATTGGAAGAACACTAGGGTCCTTAAAGATGAATGTCAAACTAACACTTCCTTTCGAGGGAATATCTCTAGAAAGTGATAATGACTCAGACTTCTCTAGTGAGATGGAAGGTAGGTAGTTGTACATGGCCTCCATATTCATCATTCTCTTCACATCACTAATCTAAGAAAGTACGTGTGACTAAAGATTTCAATGTCGCTTAACCAAATGGCATTGTCAAAGTTGGTACCCTCAATTTTTCTAATGATGGCCTCTCTCTTTCCTTCTTGCCCTTGAGGTAGTGTTTGTTTATGATTACAAAATTTTGAGCCATTAATCTAAGATGCACCATCCTGGTACAAGAATTTCCAAACATTAGATAATGTTGGACAAAAAGAATGATGAGCTCACAGGTTCTAGAGATAAACCTAGCTTTGATACCATATGTAACATGCCAACCCTTCACTGAAGTAAAAAATTCCTAAGTTTTCACTATGCGAGTAAACAAACTATGTAACAAGCCATTCCAGGTAATAAAAATCTTTCTTTAATAAGAATATATGAACAAAGATGAATACAAATATATATTAAGGATTCTCATTTCAATATAATAACTCATAAATTACACATTCCAAGAATTTAGACATAGTTATATATTACAGTTCAACCAGGTTTTAAAAAATAGTTATAGATGTTCCAAGATCCTCCTTTCTTTATATCTTTGGTCTTTCTACCTCATCGAGGAGGGAGAGTAGAAGCATCACTCAAGTGCTTTTCCACCAACCATGGACTCATATTATGTGGTCCCCACATCTATCATTCAATAAATGGCTCCCATCCTTCAATGAAGAGATCGGTAGAGGAAATCCAAGCACTTCCATAACCAACTGCTTTAGTTCTCTTGTGTCCCACATGACTAGAACTTGTAAAACCCACACCAGGGACTAGTATTTAGCCAATTGGATCATGAGAAACCAACAAATGGAGTTAGAGGCAATCACACTACTATGGCTAAAGTGTTCTCACTCAGTACTTTGAGTGAAGGTCATTCTTTTCACTTACACTACTCAAGCTCAATTTGACTTAAGGCCACTATAATCTATGCATAGGAATTTCCTTCAATGAGTAATCTTTAACCCTAGAGATAGCCTATCACCATTCCTACAACTTAGGATATATCTACTTCACAAAGTAATTGTACAAGATCCCTCCCATAATGGACATACAACCCTAGGAGTAATTCACTAACTATCTTAGTTAAATCAAATAACTTAGCTATGGGTAACTCTCAAGCTACCCAAGTGTTAAATAATCTCTAGTATGTTAATACTTATGGTAAACATAATCCTCCTATTATGGAGTATCTACAAACACTTCACAAAATAGTATAATAGCTTCTAATTCCTTTTCAAAGAAACACTATTTTTCCCCTAAATGTGAGTATTCACAATAGAATTAACTAAAGCAATCATGAAACAATCTTTTAAAAAGCTAAGAGAACAATGAAAGATTATTCT
>VDFB02134329.1:0-33814 GCA_007258455.2 Sequoia sempervirens | reverse complement strand
GCCATACTTAGTGGTTTTCAGTTCTTAGTTTTACCTTGCAGTCCTCCTTTGTTTTTGTAAAGCCATACCTTGTCCCCATCTTGGAACTTTTTTGCTCAACTCTGCTGATTATATCTTGAAATGATAGTAGGCACTCTAGAGTCTAAAGTAAAGTTAAACCAAACATAAGTGAAAAATACATCAACTATATCATTTCCTTTTAGAGTTTTCTTGCATTGAATGAAAGCACATATTTTGCTGAACCAAATTACAACAAACAAATATTTGTACCTTTTCTTTGTTAAAAAAACCCTCTTACAAAATCCACAGAAATGCTTTCCTATGGTCTAGAAGAAACCAATGACAGTGTATATGATCTCAAATTTTATTACTAGGCTTGTTATTCAACAAAATGCAACCCCTTATGAACTTTGCAATATCATTTTGCATGTTTGGCCAAAACACATACTTTTGCAAATGTGCCAAGGTCTTTGCCACAACAAAGTGATCCACATCGTTTGAACTATTTTGTTGGGACTTAACCTTGCAGTATCGATTTTTGCTTGATTCCCTTCCCTTTTGTGTGCATAACCCTATTTCTAAACCAATACTTATAATTGATTTGAGAAATTTTGTGTGGGTCTTGAGTAGTTAAATTCGCTTAATTGTGGTCTTTTGTAATGTCCCCTGTCCTGATTTGCCCTAGAATTCGCCAATAGATCACAAATTCCACAAGCTAGGGTTGGGGTTTCCACTTTATCAATGAATAGCTCCTTCATGATTGTAATCTGGTCTCTACAAACCTGCACTCAAAACCATGAACGACATTCACACATGCATATGTATACATTGGTTAGCACTAGTCCATGGCAACACATTTATAGATTATCAATGATGCAACCTATTGTGAACTACGAGGAGTGACATGGCGGGTCCGTCCGAAGCCATATACCAACCTAAGAGGTTGTATAACACAACTATCCCTGTTGGCAACTTGTACCTGCTTTCCCCAACCATGCCCCAACCCCGGAAAACACTTGCCCACTTGTGGGAAGGGGCGGAGTTCTTGAGCGGTCTTGGCCCTTCCACTCCTCCATGGCCCATCCTTTCCTTCGGATTGGGCGGCTATAAGTGGAACTTGTACTGCTCTCTGAGGCCCCTTCCCCCAAGCGGGGTTTTCAGGCAGATTCAGACACTCAAGTGTATTATTATTTATTGATATTAATGCACAATCATATCTATAAACATTACATCTTCCTAAACATACATGAAGAGCAATATACATATATATAAATCCATGTCTAAAGTAACAGGTATTAATGCATATGGAATCATATATTCTATCACAAGAAATCATTCATTAAACATTCTTATTAACATATAGGCAATATGCATACACATGTAAACAATCATTTGCAGAAAATAGCAATCTGTGGTGATGAACTGGACTGATTTTCTTTTGGTCCTGATTTGAATGTTTCTTCTCCTTAATTGTTCCATCTGTTCTTAACACTCAGAAGATATCGTTAGTGTGAAACAAATAAATAAGAATCTATTTTCCATACTTATATTAAAGCATCATACTTACTTATAAGACTCAATAATTGCAGCAAGCGTCATTATTGCATGATCATATATATATATATATATATATATATATATATATTTCTAATTGGTATGCAATTATATTTGTTCATATATATATTTATACGTATAAATATGTAATTACATTAATCTTACTTCCCTTATTATGATCTTCATATGTTGATTCATATCTCTGTCAGGTCTGCATATATCTCTTTGGTCTGCATATTTTATCTGGAGATCTCCACATTACACCTCCATACTTTATTGCCCTTGCTATCTAAATATAGGTTTATTTACTATCCTTCAATGATATCCCTTTAATATATTTATTCTTCACTTATATATCTGCGTGTGAATCTGATTCTATTTCTTTCTCCTCTACATTTGATAATTATCCTCCAATATCCTCCCCTATAAATACCAATGCTTTGTCGTTTGATTACAATTTCCTGTCACAAATTGCTGCCTTCCTATTAATATTACTGTTCTTTAATTGTGATCGCTGCACATATTAATACTCATTTTCTGCTCATTATAACTGCTGTCCCCTTGGTCATAGTAATCGCTGCATATCTTAATAAATAAAGTTCTGTCTTATTCTGACTTCCTCCTATCTGTATTTTGTCTTATTCCCTCCTTTTTCCACCCCCTTCGCTGTCTTGCATATTCATCTTTGCAAGTTTGGGGACATGACATATTTTGTTGTTCCCCACATGCCTCTAATGTGTTGTAGTTGTTGGCGTAACAACTAACACCTCTAGAGTGCAAGTCGGTACGGACAACTATGCACACTACGTGATGAGTGCTCTTCAAATTAGGAGGGGAAGCTCCCTCGTTGTGCGGACAAAATGCTTGAAAAAGTAAACTAAACTAATTCCTATCTTTTTGTCTCAGCTGAAAGCGGCACAAGGTTTGCGAGAAACTTCGAGCGTTGCAACTAAGGATTTTTTGGTTTCGTAAGTCTTTAACTACAACTCAAAACTAATTAGCTTAAACTATCCAATCTCCTCAAGAAATCAGAGCATGAGGAAACGGAGCAAGAATGATCTTACACGATAAACCGGGTACAGATTCACAACGTGAAGGCAAGGTGGGCACAACTATTTGCTTGTTTGAATAAGTTTATTATCACACACATCATACGATAAGCTTTAAGTACAGATTCTCAACGTGAAGGCAAGGTGGGCACAACTATTTGCTCAATCTGAATAGGCTTATTAGAAACACAACACAAAGGATAGCCAACTAGGACAGTAAATTGCATAGACGAAACACGCATACAATTTACGATCGAAGTAGCTACTATATCTAACTAAGATAAGCATTCACCATAATAATTGCATGAAACCCGAGTGGCATAACAATTCATCATCATAATAAATACTCGTAAACAAATACAGAATAAGCAATATTATAGGTAAGGTGGGCACAACATATATTACTCTCTCGTGCAAAAGTCATGTACAAATGAGCAAAAACTCTTATTTATAGACATCAAAAGGTGCAGGGAACCCTAAAATCACCTTGAGTCAACTACAGTCTTGCAATGCATGCAAGATTTATTGCTAAACCCTAATAAAGCAAACTATACAGTTAATTGGAAAGCTACCATTAGTTAACCGAAACATCTAATCTAAACGGACATGTGCAAGCATGCACGTCCTTATTGAAAGCAAGTTAACTGGGAAAACTACCATCAGTTAATGAAAACCCTAAATGGAAACTCCAATTGTACAAAGATGATTCCAAGACAGACATGCATGAGATGTGGAACAATGAGTTAACTCGAAAAGAAGCATTGAGTTAATTGCTGTGTCTGATGTCTATCCTGAAAGATGGAACCTGGAGTCTATTGGCCGTGATCTCGAGCAACTAACTCCTCCACGAGGTTGTTGACTGCGTCACCATCTAGGGCATCACATGTTCTAACTACCAATTCACTGCTTGTTAGCAACTCAAGCAATCCTGGAAATCACCACACACTTAAACTGCGAAGTGATGGCCACTGTTTCTTTTACAACTTTATAAGCCTGCTTCTCAATGCCACACTTTTCTATGGAAGCGTGTTGTATGACAAACCGCAGTTTGACTGCGCACACTCTAGTTGTGAGAAATGCAAATGAACTTGCTGCACACGCAAAATTCCAATGGTATCAACCTTCTAAACCGGCTTTGGAAGACAATCGGCCATACGAGGCATGCAACCATGTGGACTTGAGTGACTACGCTTGTCAACCCTCTGAAAGCACTTGATACAAATCTGTCTCAGCTTTTCTGATGAAATCGTGAATTAAGACCGATTTGGTCTTGAATTCAGTCTACGTGAACTGCACTCTGAAAAACTCGCCTGTTGACTGTGAACACGGCTATATTTTGACAAGATTTCTGGAAAGCTGTAACAGTCTACTGAAAGCAAAAATAGCTTTATCTGGAGGGCAAATTTCACGAAAATCTGAGATATGGGTTTTGTCTAGAAAAAGATTCTAAGACAACCTAGAATGTCAGAAATGTGAAAATTTGACTTCTACTTGACCATGCAAGGAATTTTCAGTTGAGAAAATTAGAGCCTCGAGAACCGATAGTTCGAACAATTTTCCATGCGCAATTTTGGATTACGGGTTTTCTGAGGAAGCCATTTTGAATCGCACTCCAAATGATTTTTTTGCCAAAATTTCCGCCTCGCTTTCTAACATGTAATGAATCTCAAGACGAAAATGGAAGAAATTCTTTGAGAAGAAGAAAGATGTTTATGTTTTCTTCCTCGGCCAAATTCTCCGCTACCGCCTTTGAAATTGGCCGATGGGAATCCGGAGTTTACCTCAAGAAAAGAATAATTTTTACGTCTTCACGTATTGATTGCTGATGAAAAATTCGCCTTTGCTAAGCTGGATGAATGAGAAATGATGGACTCCATGAATAAATATAGAAAATCATTGCATAATGGCGCCACTCTCAGCTTTAAACCCTGACTAACAAAAGAAAGATTTTGATTGGACCCCTTCCAGTTGAACCGATATTGACTCGGAGTCTCGGATTACAAAATAATAATAAAATATTCAATCCTTTCTCACATGCGATTTCACAATTTAATATTTAAAAGGGCGCCAATAATAAATTATTGAAGAAAATCGCCCATTTTAATGTTTGCATGCAAAAAGTCGAATTTAATATTATTTTTGGTAAATTAGCAACAATCTCAGCATCTGGATTCCAAAAAGTTAAAAATTAACTCTCCAGGCGTCCATTTGCATAAGTTATGAGATTTTTTGCTAACTTCCTACTTTATAGCTGACTGAAAGTTACAGTTGGCTATGTTTAGCATTGATCTTTGGATGACTGAATGAGGCTGTGACTGAACCGAGATATCCACCGCGAAGCCTGCAGAGCAAGGATGAAATTTCTGCTGGGAGCTGCAATTGCTAAAATCAAATGTTTGACACCTCAAAAAATTAGACGCCTTTGATTAAATTGATGCAAGGTCTCCAGACTTGGCCATTTCTCCGTTTTGCCATCTGATGTTTCAAACTGCCGCTATTGGTAAACGATGAACCTTGCTAACTGGATGATAGGTTCATTGTGTGATTGGAAGAATTTCGCAACCAACGACTGTATGTAAGGCAACTGAAAGTTGCATTAGGAACCCCAAAAGCAAGGGCACCCCTAGCCTGTGAAGGCACAATCACTAATTTGACAAAAGTGTAACTTTCTTATCCTAACACCACATTTCTGACTTCTAATATCTGTGAGTCGGAGTGCCCGATTCGCACTCCACAATCTCGTGAAGTTAGTACAACTTACAAGAGATGTCTCTGGAGGTGACGAAGCGAGAAAACTGCTTCTAAGACCTCAAAAAGAAGGGTGCCTTTTCCAAGGGGATGTGTATTTCCCATACTTCTGCCTATTTTTCCAACTGCCCCATTTCTTCAAAGACTCTACACACCTAATTTCTCACGCATGCTGCTGCCAAATCCCCGAGGCTTCATGGCCAGACCTCGGATAGCCGAGTAATTGCTAATAAGTCTTGAAGACCGCAATTGCTAAAACTCATTTGGCAGTTCAGCAATGGGCTTCTAGCCTGGCTGCAGGTATTGTGTGTATCTCTACATTTTTCCACCCTTGTTTTACGTTTGGTAGAATTCTCTAATTTATTACTCAAGATGTCGGATCATTCATGAATCAAAAGGGCATTTTGAAATGGACTAGATTAGAAAAGATCCCAGGAAGACAACATCTGCAAATTAAATCATCTGAGGAGTCAAATTCAAGGGCACCCCTGGGCTACAGGGGCGCAGAAACTGCAACTTGACACTGCGGATTTCATAACCTCGCGATCTTCAAAATTGACACACCGTCGGGTTCCTCAAGACTTATCGTTGATGTTCGATGTACTCTTCAACAAGACCTTCCACCATCGATGATATTCAAGATCAATTAAATGATAGACTATGTCTATTTAATTGATGAAGATGAATTTATGATGAGCCACGTCTCTTGGAAAAATATTAAATAAAAGACTCATCCAAGGCCGACTTCCTTCTTGATTGGCATGATCATCTTGAGGATGACTTATCATTTATTGTTCACATTTAATATGCTTGGCCGACTTGCCTTATAGAAGGAGGTGCCTCTTCAAATTGTATATAAAGGAGTTCATTTATCATTTGCCATCATCAAGTTATTCTATCAAGTGCGAATGTATCCAAGAGCAGGTTGCGAATTTCTCTTAAGAGTAGATTTAGTTTGAAAGGAAGATCAGATTATTATCTGATATTGCATTGTGTATTGGTGCTGAATATCAGCCTTGAGTTTGGCATTATTGTAAAGAAAATTGCTGCCTCTATTCATATATATATAAGAGATCTTTGTTGCTGGGTTTTTCTCCCTCAAGAGGAGGGTTTTCCTAGGGTATCTGCTGTGTTATTGTCTGATTTGAATTAATTTTCTGTGCATCTTAATCTGATCATTAAATTTAACACGGATGACCTTTATTTTAATAGCTCGCCGTAAAGTTTAATTTATTCTCAAGAGACAAAAAGTACTGTAAGCATTACGTAACTAACTGAAGCCTTCAAAGAAGGGCTACTCGTAATATAGCCTCGACGCATTTCTTCAGCTTTGAAATCTTCATTTGTTTCGTCCTCCGTAAATACTTTTCTGACCACTGAAACGACCTTGTAGGAGTATAACTCTATCGTGAAGCACTTCTCCATCATCACATATCTTGCTTTGAGTCCCAGGTTCAGGTTCTGACCTCCAGGTACTGACCAAATCTTCATCTGTTTCTTCCTCCGTAAATACTTTTCTGACCACTGAAATGATCTTGTAGGAGTATAACTCTGTCGTGAAGCACTTCTCCATCATCACATGTCTTGCTTTGAGTCCCAGGTTTAGGTTCTGACCTCCAAGTATTGACCAATTGCTGCTGACGATTGACATGACACTAACCAAAGTCCATACTTGACTTGCCCAAAAACTGTATTCTGACATCATTCTAGCAAGGTTTAAACAATTTTAAGCAAAATGCCTTAATGAAGCAAAAAAAAAAAAAAATTGGTTTGGGTACAACATTAGTTGTCAAATTTCCAAAAAGTGATTAAAAGTTTAGGTTGTTGGCTAAAATCAACAATGTCTAAGTTTGCGCAAATTGTCGAGTTGTTGAAGTTTCATGCCAGGCATACCTTTCCACTCACCTTTGCTTCCCTTTGTTCTTTGTCAAAACTTCAGACTTTCCTCTCCCATCATGCCACCTTGCCTTCAATCCAATTTTTCCTTATATTAGTCAGTCTGTTAAACTTTCTCCTCCCTAAGAACACTCTCCCAATCATCCCTGAACACTGATCCCCAATAGTTTACATTCTCATTGGAGTTGGACCTTCAGACATCCTCCATTCTACATACCTCTACGGTATGAGTTCCCCTCCACCTCCAACTCCCAACACCTTGACCAAAGGCATAAGGTATGAGTTTCTCTCAACCCCCAACAATTCAAAATTCCCACCTGTTTTTTGTTGGCTTCTTGCCAATTCGCTAGAGCAGTCCAAAAAGGCCATGTGGTTGCTAGAAAAGTTCCAAGTACACCAAAAAAGTACTAACATCTGATAGGGATGCCATTTCATTGCCCAAATATTCTTCTACTTAGTTTTGGCACTCAAGGTAATTTTCAATGGAGGAAGTTGATAAGCAGTTAGGGTTCCATTTGATGACTCTTTTGACTCTACACCTACCTGCCATGATTCCAAAAGCCAATTTTGTGCTCTAAATCACAATGCAGATGAAAATGAATGTCAAAGCCACAACAAAACTAATGTAGGTGGTTGAATCATTGTAGGTGTTGGATTTGCACGTTGATTACAATAATAAAGGAAAAAATGACATGAAAACCCTAAAATTGATCCAATGGAGCTCTATGACCACCAAATCAAATTAGAAGGTGACTAGAAATCATTTTTACATCTATAGGTGATGATTTGAAGGGGAGAAAATGACAAAGCCAACTTGTATCCCATTAATTGTGGCCATTGGATTTTTGTGCCTCACTTTCTTTATGCCATCCCTTGGCAGTCCATATGCAACAAAAATTTCAGCTCTCCCACGCCATTACATGCTGGATCCGATAGGAACCATTAATGCAACAGTACTATGTATATCTAAGAAGAATTTATCATTAATTCCTATGTGGATTTCAATATTTTCATTATGGTTTCTAATGCGATTTCAAATGTGAATGCCAAAAAATTGATGGCTGTGAATAGGGTGCAGGTGGGTTTCTTTGCATCATTAATGTTTTTCATCATCTCAAGGCTCCCGCAATTGCTGGATGCTATGGCATGAAGAATCATAAAAACCAATTAGTTGTTCATACACATGGTTGGTCATTGAGCTGATTTTAAGGCTTGGTTAAGTTTGCAGGTTGTTTTAGGGCATCAAACAATGCAAGCCTAAATTGTAAATGAATGAATGCATCATGTAGAGTGTAGAAAGGGTCTGTAAATGCACATCTTTGCAGTGGTATGTCTCCATGATGGTTTGCGGTGATTCAAGGGATTGTGTAGTCATAGTTGTATACTTCCTCTCACCACATTTGTAGGTGTGAATATAACTAGGGTTTGGTGTGTGTGTGACAACACCTAATGTATTGCAAACAATTTGTAATAATCATTCCATTGTTTCATGCGGGTCATTGCAATTCTATAAAGGATTATTTTTGTATAAAATATAATCGTTGATTTGTATATGAATGCATATCTAGTTTTGTTGATACTCTATCTGACCACACTTCTTTCCTCTTTGTTGTTCATGACTCTATTTCCCAACGGAGTAGGCACCGGTCCTTATTGGTTCAAGATTAAACACTTTAATTTAAGCAATACCTTTGTTTTGTTAAATTTTAAGATTAGGTTAGTTCATGCTATTTAGTATTCAGTTTTACAAACTTCGAATAAATCTTGAGAAAAATACAATTGTCAAACCATTAGAGAGTTTGAACAATATGTTTCCACCTTGCCATGGTCTAAAAAATGACAAGTGAAACCATCTTAAGGGATAGAAATACTGCTGTTATATTTAGGTGTATGTGCAAGTTGTGTGATCAGCTATATAAATGTCTTTTGCAGCCAGTTACACTTGATCTAATGACAAAAATTGTGCTCCGATGTACAATTGGGTATGGCTGCTGTTTGTTCTATTCATTGTTACATTTTAATTGATGTAAAAAGCTTGTTAAGGAGACCTCTAGGAACACCGTCCTGGATTTAAGTGGAGCCTGAAGAACAAGAGAGATTACACACTCTTGTTGTAGGCCTTCAACCACCCTCAATCTGTTGATGAACATCTGTTTCACCCTCCTGAAAATGCCCCTGGCTATGAAGATGTGACAAGTATGTTCTTAGATTGTGGAAATGCAGTTTTCGGACCTAACACCTTCCTCATTAGCCTAACTCTTCCTCCTTTAGCCAGGAAAAACTTCTTCAATGTTTAAATTAATTTTTCTTAGAGATTGTAGTCTTTCTCAGCTCTAAATCTACACATTGCCTATTCACAATGCTAATATACCTCTCCAAGATCTGTTTCATGTTCATATTTTTCACCAGATGCCTTAGGGACAAATAATTCAAGCTGAATTGTGGTTCCCAAGGCTGAAATAAAAGGAGTTCTAAGTTTAGACAACATATTAGCAATATTTGGAGTGGTTTATGATTCCTGCAGATAAGAACTTATTTCCCCATTAGATGGTGCTTACATTTTATAACTATTGGAACAAGTCCATACCTTTTCTTATCATATGTGAAATAATTCAAAACTGTCCTATTAGAAAGTATTAAGTGGCAACACAGTGGCTTACCTCCTTGCAATAGGACATCACCCATAACACAATCACTTGCATTCATTTCCAGCTCAAATTGTAGCTGCAACTTCAGTGGTACCAAAACTGGTGTATTAACAAATGCATTATGCTGATTTCTGTCCCAAGTAGAGGAGTTACCACTTGCTATTGCAGAGAATGATTTGATGAACTTTCTCAAATACTGGATGGCCCCAAGGAAGCTCCTTCTCTGAGTCACATGGCAAAGATTGAGCCATTTCAAAATTGTTTCCTCTTTTTTTGGGATCAAATTTCAACCCTCGATGTCCAACCACAAGTCCTAAATAGACCAGAGATTGTTGTGCAAACTCATTGCTTCTCATTGAACAGAAACTGATTCTATTTTAACACTTGCAAAACTTGTCTCAAATTCATCAAATGCTCATCATAGTATTTTTTCTAGAAAGGAATATACTGTAAATGATGATATAAGAATCTATGAACGGTTTTAATTCTTCATTCATTTACCTCATGAAAGGAAGTGGGAGCCACTCTGCAAACCTGCCTTGTCTTGAATGTTGTTTTTGATAGGCACTCAATCTCCTTGATTCTCACTTGATGATATTCTGGTTTCAAATCGAACTTTGTGAAGTGCTCAGTATGCTAGATTTGGTCCAACAAATCATCAATATGTGGAAGATGGCAGCTGTCTTAATGGTTATCTTAGTCAAGGCCCTATAATAAATGCACATTCTCCACAAAAGATAATTTATAGGTATACACAATGGAAGAACCATATGGAGAAGTGCTAGGGAAGACTACATCTTGATCTAAGAAATATCATAGTTGCTACATGAGCTCATTTACTTCCATTGTTGGTCATCGATAGAGACCAATGTTGGGTAGAGGACAAATTGGTAGCAATTATCTCTCGTCTCACTGCTCTCTTAGGTGGCAGAACCTTGGGCTCTAGGAAATCTTCCTTGAAATTCTGCAACAACTCTTCTGCTTTCTTTTTCTCTCGTTAATGGATATGCTAGAAAAAGCCTTGCTTTCAACTACATCATTATCATCCGCATTTCTTAAAGAAGCAAAGGAAAATTTTCATCAGCATTAATCAATCTTGCCTGACTGGAACATACCAAGGAGATCTTTGACTTATCTTCGTATGCATTGGTCATATTGCTGTCTCGATCTTTGATCAAGCAGTTTTTGTTGGCTCTTCACATGAGGATGACATCTCTTGCATACTTGTATGTGCTGCTAGATGCTTCGCCACATACATCAAGAGGAACAACATTTACCACAAACTATAATAAGTGCTTTTTTTAATCCTAAATTTAAGTTTGCATTATTTGGCAACCTCTATCTCTATTCCTTGCATCATCCAGTCCAATGAAAAAGGATTTAATTGATCATACGTAACTAACTCAAACTTGTCTACAAAAAGAATTTGCTTGTGAACAAGAATTAAAAAAGAGCATCAATTTTTTTCTTCTTAATTTGAATTTTGATATGAAGAGGTTGGTAAGTTCGCCTATATCATGAGCCTCATTGCTACTTAAATATACCTCTCCTGGGATGTAAGTGCAAGAAATCTTCTTATGCACATTGGAGTTTCTCCCTATCTCCCCTCCTTCAAAGGAAGTCTTAACCTTCTTTGTTGTTCTTATAAGGATGCAATTACAAATGGAATTTTGAAAATTTCTCGTTGTATGAAAATCGTCATCACAATGGCCACAATGTTTCATAGATTCTTTCTCTGCAAAAGCAGTAGCATCAGTGTGCTCATCTTTCCATTTACGTTTCCCTTTTGGCTTGGAACCATGTTGCTATTTTTGTGCATAAGAAAAGGATGATGAACTCTTTTTCCTCTCCATCTCAAGATGAAGGGCTTGGAACATTAGCCTCCTTATGAATATGAAGCTTTTCAACATACATCATCTTGATGTCATAATATTGTAACCTTTAGCCATTTGGATAGTCTTCCTTTGAATTATTTTTTTTATGTTTTTGCACATTTCTTGTTCTTGCCTAATGTATTGTCAGTTAATAGAACTTTCTGGTTCATGACAAATATTATATAAATAGTTCTTAATCAGCTTTCTAAATTCATCCCATTTAGAAATTGATGATAACTCTCAAACCAAGTGAGTGCATGACTAGCCAGTTCCAACCATGCAAAGAAAATTTACTGTTCTCTACTAATATCATGCACACATAAATAAACTTTTAGTTGGGTTAGCCAACAATCAAGTTTTTCAGCATTTACATCACTTTCATATGGGTGAATTCTTAGTATGGTATCAACTTCGAATGAAGTTCAAGTTGCAGGTGCTTGGTTGATGTTGGTTCCCAAAATTGCTACCCCTAAAAGACTTCTAGACCAATCTTCTGTAGATAAATGTCAAGTCATTCTTGTCACATCAATGTCAATTATGTTATCTATTTTGTCAAACAGTCAAGTCCTTGGGTGTTGGTATGTCTCGGTCCACTAACAATGTTTGCAAGATGTTTATCATGAAGATTATCAAGCTCTGAATCGTAAAAGAGACTCTAATACAAACAGAGGGAAGAAATAATGAAGTTACAAGAAAGACGATGGTGGCAGATGCCAAGCAAAGGCAAGAAGGATTAGGGCTAAGACAAATGTACTCCAGCTCATTGAGACAAAATCATAAATGGGGGTCATCTTCAAGTGTAAACTTGCCACTATAGCTTCACTGAAACCCAGAATTCTATTTTTAGAAAGTTGCTTTTTGCTTTTTTAACTCCTTCCTTGATTAAGGAGAGAAGCTTCAAAATCAAAATTTCTATTTTTAGAAAGTTTCTCTTTGCTTTTCCTACTTTTTTAGAGAATGGTAGTAGAAAGAAAAGGTAGGAGGTTATTAGAATAGGTTCAAACTTCATACCAAGAAAACAGAATTTAGAGAAAGAATGACAGTATATGAAATGGAAAATTCAGCAAAATCAATTGACAAAGTCTAAAAAACTGTAAAATAGAAAAAATTTAAAAGAAGTTTAAAGTTTTGAAGTTAATCATTCAAAAATTTCTTCAAATTGGCACAAAGTGGAGATCTCTACACTACAAGCCAAGTTGTGGAGTTTTCCCAACAACTTGCCTTGTCCAAAACTTCCATTTCTTGGCATCCAAAGTCCAAAAGTTCCACTTCTTGGCAAGATTAACTTAAAAGTTCCACTTCCTGGCAAACAATGAGCAAATCCTCCACTTGGCGTCAAGTGGAGAAACTTTCACCTAGCATCAACATTAAGGATCTCTACAACTTAGCGCCTATGTCAAAAACTTCCACTTCTTGGCACCTGTCAATTAAAAGTTGCAG
Source organism: Sequoia sempervirens (assembly GCA_007258455.2). NCBI lineage: Eukaryota > Viridiplantae > Streptophyta > Pinopsida > Cupressales > Cupressaceae > Sequoia > Sequoia sempervirens. The sequence goes on along the minus strand of VDFB02134329.1, from coordinate 20,605 downwards.
TTGGTGTTAAATTCTAAAAGTTGCATTTGATGTCAATGAACCAAAGTTCCACCAAAAAGCAACATGGGTATCTAAGCTTCATCAGGCACCAAAATAATATTTTTTAGGAAAAATGAAGATAGAAACAAAGCAAAAGTGGTGCCCAAGTTAGTTTATGGGCCTAAGTCAAGGATGAAAGGAAAATAAAACAAAATAAATGAGATAAATCGATGGATTTAAACCCTCCTTTCAAAGTGATGCCTAAGATGAGAAAGATAAGGCGGAAAGAATGTGTTGGAAACTCATTTTTATATTATTTTTGAAAGGATGAAGATTGAATAAAGTTATTATTTTATTATTTTTGAAGCTTTAGGAAGCTACAGTTGGAAAACTATAAATGTGTCATTTACATATGAATTGTAATGATAGTTGAAGGCAGAGTTATTCTGCAGAGATTGTCACTCAAGATCAAAGTCATGTTAGTATGTTAAGTCTTTTGTGTCTAATGAATGCGACGTTTAAACTTGCTTATGCTGCCAAGATTTCCATTCAAGTCAAGATTCAATTAATAGAAGACCTGTGTTAACTTTGTGTGATATCGGTGTTAAATTTATGAAATAACTTTCAATATTGTGTAATAATTAATTTCCTTCATCTATTTTTCTAAGTTGTAATTGTGCTCAAGTATTATATGTCCCTTCAGGATCAAATTAATTGTTGATATGATTCCAAAGATCTCCATTTTCATCTTTGGATAGGATTATCATTTATGTTTTAAATGTCAAATATTTAGAAAATTCATTGGTGGGGTAGGATATTTTCAAGTCTTGTGCTTTAACCTTTGAGATTAAAAACATATAGGACAAGTTTTCTTTAGTTATTTCATCTTTATGCAAAACCCAAATAACAAATTGTGCAGTGTTTGTAGTAACGGGCTTGTTTATTGTTTTAGATTTAGGAGAAGAATAAATTAGGGACCTTCATCTACAAATTTGAAGAGAGCATTTCTTGATCCACTGTTTTGTTTTGTGTTGTCATGAAAGTGACAGATTAAAACACCAACAGTTGGCATAGGGCTTCTCCTCCTCGTAAACCCTGATGTTGCTCTTTTCATAGTTCTCAATTTCTTTGACCTCCATGGAAACTCCTAACTTTTCCATTAGAAACTTAATGATCTTCTCCAGCCTATCAAACTTCCCTATGGAATGGTAGATGTTTGCAACATTTTGCTTCATCATCTTCAAACACACTTTATTTTTCAGGAGCTGTGCTTTTCACTTCTTTATTCTACTTATGACTTTATCTCTTGCTTCAAGGAAGTCAATTCATATTTCACCTCTTGCACTAGTTTTAGTTACAAGCACCATTTTCAAATTCGTTGTACCAGAAGAAAACCACCAACCAAGGAACGCAAAACTGTTCTGATACCAGTCTGATCCGTAATTTACCTCAGCTATTCCAAAGGTAGATCATCAACACAAACTTTAACTTATGTGCAAGTCTCTTAGTGATTTATGCTTGCTGTCTTTTTCTATTGTTATTAAGAAAACAGTAATTTTCCTTAGAATTGTGATGCTTAAGTGCACAAATTATTGTAAATAATGACATATATGAATGAAAACAAGTAAAGGATTGGAGTATACACATGAATTTAGAGCTCAAAACAACAAATTACCCTGGAGAGATCCAACATAGGAAAACTTTAGAAGAGTAAGGGCTCTCCTCTTGCTAGTATCTCCTTTCAATATTACAAATCAGATGCCCACTTGAGGCCTTAAGGAATATTAGCAATGCATCAACAAATGTTCCTAACTTACCTTGCTGTGCAATTTGCTTCCATACCCTCTCCTACTCTGTGCTTAATGCTATAATTCCTTTAAGATGCTTTTACATGACCCCAACTCCAAGAACTATATTTATACACAATTTCAGAAAATAAACTGGACAATGATCCCAATCAACATTATGCTTAGAAATGAAAGGGTTCCTAAAGTTTGGGCTTTCTTGGATCCAATGGAGTATATGCTATTTTGTCTTATATGTGTGGTTTCAACTCGTTATGAACCCCTTTGATAGTCTTGTTTTGTGCAGGAGGGTTTGGCTAAAGATAAATCATAAAACTTATTGAGGAGCCGGGATTCAGATGAACCATCAAATATGCTGAAACCACAACTGCTTCTTGGCTCCTAGGTGTTATGCCTCTCTGTCTTCTGTTAATCTTGTTTCTTTTCTGTATTGTCTTGTTAAGAGCATTTGGAAGCATTTGAATTGCATTAATTAGTCATTTTGAGTAGTAAATGAGATTAGATGTCTAGTTGAATTGAATCCAACTTACTTTCATGATTCAATTCAGATCAGTTCATCATTTGCTAGAGTAGAATTTTAGATTTGGCTTACATATCTTTGAGAAATTTCTTCTTGTCGGGCTATTTTAAACTTGATAAGTAGGAGGTATTTTCCACAGCGTGTCAAATTATGATATTGCTATCAGGATTCAATCGTGTAGTTTCGAGTCAAACTCATTGAACCATGTTTCATGAGTAGCGATATCATAATTTGACATGCTGGAAAACACCTCCTACTTATCAATTGATGAGCTAAAGGGGCTCTATAATGAATGGTTCATAATGCACAACACTTGCTGAAGGTTTTGCAAATGGGGTTGCAAGCTAAGTGGGCTTAACCTTGGAGAAAACTCTATGGTTAAGCACGCTTGAGCTGGAGTAGTACTGGGATGGGTGACCTCCCGGGAAGGCCCAATGCTTCACCTCTGTGAGCATCACCTAGATGTGATGAGTGCTAAGTGGACCATTCATTATCATGAGAGATGGGTTTTTGTGAACTGCTACTCATGAAACATGGGTCAATGAGTTTGACTCAAAACTACACGGTTGAATCTTGATAACAATATCATATTTTAAACTTTTTTCAACACTATTCTCTTTTGCTTTATAATAATGGTGAGAACACCAAGGAACAAGCATTCCAAAAACCCTAAGGCAAAACCAAAGAAAAGAAATAATGGAAGCCATATTGGCCTTTAAGTTATGGTGTTTGCAGCCATAAAATGCATGAGCAATAGTGTAGTTGAATCCACTTGAATATGGGTTTGGGCTCTCCCTTTTCATAACATTAATAGTCATTGTGAGTACATGAGCGATGGGGCACTTATGTGGGATTAGGTATAAATAACAAATTGAAGTATATGATAGAATCCCTAACTCAGAGAAATCAACATCAATAAAGTGCTTCCCTTGACTTGAAAAGGTACACGAAACTAACTTTACCATAGAGGCTCAATTAGACTTCTCTATCTTAGAGTTGCCTCACCCATGTGATGAGCACACACTTATACTAAGAGAGGAGGGGAGGGAAGGTGAGGGGGCGTGAATCAATATAAGATAGTCTTTTTAACTTTTTGGTTTAATTAACCACATTGAAATCAATCACACAACACGAACAATCAAGAACACAAGATTTATGTGGAAACCCTTTCGGGAGAAAACCACAGCAAAATATTGCTTTATTGATTCTCTTACAATTTTAGTAGGCACCAACCTATTGCAGACACCAATCTCCACTTATCTTTGTAGGCACCAACCCATTGGAGACACCAATCTTCACAACTGAGCACCAACCCAACAAGAGATACCAATCTCTTCTAATGAGAGGCACCAACCTCTACAATAATTCTTCTACTATAAATCTGCTCACAAATTTGCTGTAATTCATTCTTTAGATCTGCTATAGTTTCTCTCAAGGATCTGCTAAAAAATCTGCCATAATCTGCTCTTTTGATCTGCTATAATTCCTCTAAACAATGCTTCATAAATCTCTTCAAATATGCTTTTTAAATCTGCTCAAATAGTTTTCATAAATCTGCTCTAATATACTTCATGAGTCCGCTCTAAAACACTACATCAATCTGCTCCAATAATCTGCTTTGAATGGGAATGATATTCGTTAATTGCATGCCTTCATAACTCTTCACAAACTCTACTTATATCTTTTTGAAAGGGGGCAATATCATGAAAAGACATACATCTTCACAAGGGTGGCAACTCTTATTTATATGAGTGCCTTTTGATAACAAAACATGGGCGCTAGACATGGGTTGGTCCACTTCGAAAAGTAATATATTTATTTCCCCAAAGTGGGGCACCAAAAGCCAAGGGCCGGCCACAAAATAAAATTTCTCTTTCATTATTTTTATTAATACTTCCTTCATTTGAGTGCTACAACAAAGCGGTCGACCTGTCATGAATTTAATTTGTTTTTACCATTTATTTGCTGTCTTTGTTAAAAACTTAAAAACACAATCTGTCCTTGGAGTGGAGCGATTTGTGGCCTTTGGCCTTTGATTTGCTTCAGCAACATGATCAGTTTTCCTTGCCAAACATTTTCCTTCGACATCAATGACAATAACTCTAACACTATGCTATGTTAGGTCTCATCCTAATGCTCCTAAACAAAGCCCACTTGGCCATAATTGAGTTGTACGTAATGGACACAATATTGATGAACCAATTGCTCTAATTTTCTTTACAGATTAGATTGTAATTAATGTTTGCTGCTAAGTTGCCGGTTTTGGTACGGGAACGTGCATGGGTACGGAATATGGGTACACCGGTAAGGTGATTTTTTTTCCTTGGGTACGGTACATTTGGGTACGGCTGTATATATATATATATATATATATATGCAAAAAAATAAAATATATACAGAATTGTAAATACATTTGATAGTATGATATTTCATCAATCATCAATTGGCCCATTGTATTCAATCTCATCAAGTTAAATTTAGATATGGCCCCCAAAAAGGATTCTTAATTCCTTGAAACATGCTTTAATACTTGTTTTTGCAGCTGTGCTAATGACCAGGAAAAGATAAAAGGAATACTATTGGGTCTGGATATAGTTCTATCAGTGGTTTAGAAGATCATTTATCAAAAATGATTCTAAAGTCATAAAATAGATTAAATAAATGCTATTAGTGTAATACAAATTTAAAAGTAAAAGAACATATATTAATGTTAGCAGATGACCAAAAGTTGGTCAATGGGACTTGAAATGTAAATTAACTTACAATGGAGAAACCAATGGAGAAGCAATCGGGTAAAAAACATAGCTATGAAAATGTACTAAACACTAAGCACTGAAGAAAAGTAAATATAACATGAGATGTGAACCTAAAGAAATTAAACTCTGAACCATAAGAACTAAGTGCAAGTACAGATTACTCTAGAGAGAAGCATCTATCACTGAAACATAGAACTGAAAGAGTTGGAAGGGGGAGAGCATGAGTGAAGACCAATGGTGTCATATGTCTGCAGCATGCTGAGGACTGCAGAACAAACAGAAACATTATCTATCTCCACAAAAGGGTCAATGTAAATTATGTTACTGCTCATAGGGGAATGCCAAGAACTGATTGGGTCAGGGTAGGCAATCCCAGTATAAAGTTAGGTATTCCTACTTTCAACAATCAATGATCTCTGGAGGCAGAGAAAAAACATGAAATATCCATGGGGAAAGCATTCAATGTAGTAAAAAAAAAGAGCATATCTACGCCATCTAGAGTGAGATTGAGTGTGTTTGGGATGCTTTGGTAGTAATACACAATGAGGAATGTTGTCTCACTGATTTGTGCCCATCTATCCATAAATATGACATGTCCAACAGCTGCTTACCTCCTCCAATTCCTGTTGCAAGCTGAAATAAAGTTCACATAAACAATTCTAGGTTCATATGCCTTTTTAGCTGCTCAGCTCTGCAGGAGCGGTTGGGAGCACCCAGGGAGCGCCTGGGCACCCCTGAGTTCCTTGTGGGTCTGCTCCCAGCGAACCCACAGGGAACCCGGGGGTGCCCAGGCGCTCCCCAGCCCGCTTCTGCTCCCAAATGCTCCCAGAGCGGGTTCTCTGGGCTTTTTACAAGAACCCGGCAAGTTCATAAGAAATTACGTGCACCAACAATTTTGTCGATTAAAAAAGAAGTTAGGAGGGTAACAATCCAAAATTGTGGATTTTATAAAAAATTGTCAATCCTTTTCCATACTAATAAATGCTTATGTACTTTATGAATCCCATTACCATATGATTATTTAGTAGTTACTAATATCTTTGAGTTAAAAAGTTAATATCGAAATTGATTCTCATAAAAAATAGTCATTAAAGTGATGATCATAGAGAATAATCCCATGTGGGAAACATCCCACAATTAAAATATCTATAGGTGGATCTTATCGAAATAAGACTCCGTGATATAAAAATTACTTGAGAAATTCCATGCCCTGCTTGGTGTCATATGTTTGGCTAGATCTCCATCATTGGTCCTTGTAAATACTATTTTTTTAGTAAAGGAAATGAAGGTACATATTTTGATGAGCCTCTTCAAAGAAAGTAAATTGTAATTGAGCAGGCAAGTTGGATTGGTGGTCTAGGAAATAAATATGAAAGTTAAAAAGTTGTTTTTCTATGTCATGTCCAGGCCACCAGTTTGGCATATGGGATCTCCTTTTTGTGATTCCAGAGGGATTTCTTCCGATTTACCTTATATCTTGTTCAAATTTTCTATCTATTTTTTTTTTCAGTCCCATGACCAAAGATAGCAGTAAACTAGACTTTACTAATCCACCTATACCCAGACTAATCATAAAAATTTATGATCAAGTTCTGCTAATAATGCTATTGGACAGGCAGTAATTGATGATATGGACCCAATTTTTTGAGTGCCTTATGCTGTTTATAGTTTGAACATTCTACTTGAAGATATCAATAAAATTGCAGCAGTTGGGAATGCTTTTAATTTTAAAGAAATCTTAGGTGATTCAAGTTTCATTGTTAACTGTAGTCACCAATATACTCCAGTACAGAGATGAGGACCATGCTGATATCTATGGACCTACAACCTTTGGTGGCTATGTTTAAGTTTTATAATATAGTGACATCCTTATTCATTTGCTCACATACCTTAATTTGACTGGTGTACCTGGTCCCATACCATAGTTGGAAGACTTGCCCCAACAAAAAACTCGCCAAGCCAAAAATTGGAGAGTTTTTAAAACTCGGCAAAAACTTGGAAAAAAAACTCGGCAAAAAACTCGGGAACTTAAAAAATTGCTTAAATTTCATTAGAAACACATTTTTTTTGCAAAATTCAATGACAAGATGAATCCAATGAATCCATAAATGAGTACAAAAGTGTTTTCTATTAATTTTGATCGACTTTAATGTAAATTGATTACAAAATCGCATTCTCATGCGGAATCCCGATGGCTAAAAGCCTGGAAGTTTGATACATGAAAATAGTAAAACTAGAACTAGAAGCAAATACTAAACAGTAACTAAATACAACATGCTAGGCTTTCCTCTTCCCTAGTCTAGCAACAACTAGGGAAGAAGGGGTGGGTCCTCTAGTCCTGCCGCGTGTGCGTCGTGGTGGTGGCAATGGCCATGGTGCTACTACTGCTGGCTCCTCGGTTGGCATGGAAGGCTGTGCCTGTGGCTCTGGCTGAATCTCATCCATATCCTCAGGAATGTTCTCCAACCTTACATCTCCTGATGCACCCACATCCTCCATTGTTTGTCTCTTGAAGTCAAGGATATCGTCCGCGCTAAACAATGGAGGCTGCTCATCTCGCCTTGTCCAATCACTGTAAGGATCTATCTCATCTAAATCAATAGGATCCAGTGATTTTTCTTCTACTCTCTTTGTGCGCAACCAAAGGTTGTATTGCACAAAGACAAGGTCATTAAGGCACTTTTGTGCTAACTTGTTCCTCTTCTTTGTGTGAATGGACTCGAACAAGCTCCAATTGCGCTCACAATTGGATGCACTACAAGGCTGACATAGAATGCAGAGGGCAATTTTTTGGAGATTTGGGGTTTTTTCACCCCAATTTTTCCACCAAACCTTTGCAAAAAAGAATAAATATTGAAGAGTTAGAAAACAAAGTCAAAGACTCAAAAGTCAAAACACATTTTATCAAATTATAAGATGCATGCGAAATAAACTTAAAAGTTAAAGACTCCCAATTTTATACCTGGTGGCAAAGTGGTTCTTCCTCTAATAACCAGCTTCGAAGAAAACAGATTACCAGTTTCTTCCCTGTACATATCCAACTCCCTGACGATGAGGTCTCTCACTGCAACCTCGGATTCCATCCTCTGAATGCATGTTGTGAGCCCCTCCATAACCTCTCCATTAGGATCGGAGAAGCTCTCTGAGAAGAGATAAGAAGGGTTGAGGAAATACCCTGCTACATGGATGGGTTGGTGGAGTTGATTGTTCCACCTCCTATCAACAATCTCCCATATGGGATCAAATTTGAGGCTTTCCCCCATGTAATAACTTTTGATAGCCTCCTTGGCCCTATCCATGGCCTCATAAATGTATCCCATTGGGTTTTCATCCCCATCTACCAAGTGGAGGACTCTAACCAAGGGCTCTGACACCTAGATTAAAAATACAAAAAAGATCAAAGTTAGAAATGTATAATGAAAGGCTTAAAGTCAAATTAATATATATATATATATTTATATTTAACTTGAGTTTAAAATTAAAATCAAAGTTTTGAAGTTACCTTCACGATCTTTGTAGCTGTTTGTGCAAACAAGGGGTCGAAGACTATTGCAACAACTCTCTCTCCTTTGGGCTTCTTTGAATATGAGGATTCATTCCATGTTTGACTCACATACATTTGTTTTAAAGAGCCCAAAGAATCCAAAATGCTTTGCAACATTAGGAAAATCGTTGCAAACCTTGTGGCACTCGATCTCACCAACTCCTTCCCTCGCGTATTGTTGTGACCTTTTCACACATCGCCCCATTCAAAATGGGGACCCCCTAATTTTTGCCCCATTCTGGTCTTTTGGCTTTGGTTTTCTCTCTCTCTCTCTCTGTCTCTTTCTGTTGTCTATTTTTTTGGGGTGTGCCCGTTTGTGAGCTTAAATGCGAAATTTTGGCCAAGTCTGAGGATTAGGGTTTGTACTTCTCTGGTCAATCTAAAGTCAAATGAAGTGAATAAATTGAAATCTGAGACTAACGTTGATGTCAGCATGTTTGCAGCAAGCTCCCAGCTAAATTTCATCAAATTCCGACAACTTACTATTTTTAGTAAGTGTTCAATTTAGGACATTCTTTCAGCATTTTTGAGGATTCAACAGTCACACTACATCCAGAACACATCAAGCTGCTCGTTTGCAAATTTTGAGCTGAAATCGACAACTTGCTATTTTTAGCAGTTCAGCTTCCGAAGCAAATTTTAGGGTTTATATGCGAGGTTCTTCAATCCATGTCTGGAGATTCTTTCTGGGTTTTCAGAGACCTTCGCGATGATATAACATGCAAAATGAGGCGATGACTTTCAGAGTTCAACCTTCAGAGGCTATTTTTAGGGTTTGCATGTTGAGATTTTCTTTGCATGTCTGAACATTCCTTGTGGGTTTTTTGAGACCTTTGCAGTGGTGTGACATGCAAAGTGAGATGATCAGTTTTCAGGGACTTACTATTTTTAGCAGGTCCATTCCGACAGCTGCCCAGTGCATCAGAACCACAAACAGGGCGAAGTGCAACAGAAACGAGGTCAAACGAAGGTCATTTGATATACATGCAAGTCAAATTAGGGTTTCCTGCTTCGAGACCCAAAAAGAGGGGTAAAATGCCAAAATTTTCGAAAACTGGTGTATCCCACTGCGTTCAGCATCTTTCAAGCTATCCACTGGTAAAATTTGAGAGCAATCGGAGCACTTACTATTTATAGTAAGGCGTTCCAAAAATTGGCTAAAAATAGTAAACCGACAGCAGGGGCCAGTGTCAACGGGCAAGTCATCCGATGAGGAGTATGTCATTCGAATTTCAAGTCAAACGGAGTTGTGGAGGTCTCAGAAACGAGCAGTTACTATAAATAGTAAACCACCTTCAGAAACATACTATTTTTAGCAGGTCAGCTCAAGATGGCAGTGTGAACAGACTAAGTACGTCATGAGGGTCCTGTGGTTAAAATTTCGAATCAATTTGAGCTCCAGAGGAAGGAAAATCAAAGAACTTACTAAATATAGTAAGGCACAAGCAGGCAGATGAAATTTTTTCTAAGTTTGGAACTTTGTCCTCTTGCCTATGCTAAATGCACCCTCAAGGTAATAGAAGTCAAGAAAAATTCTAAGGCATGAGGTTTATCCTGCTACACATGCTAAATGCGCCCTCTTCAAAGCAAGGTGATAGAAAAATGGCTAAGTTTGGATTTATATCCGCCTCACCCCTCTAAATGCGCCCATGCAAGGTGGTGGCTAGGAAATTTCCAAGTGTTAAAGTTCATCCTCCTGCCTGTGTGATATGTGCCCAAGGAAGAACTAGTGAAGTGAAAAATTGCCTAAGTTTGGAAGTTCGTCCTCCTCCCCAGGCTAAATGCGCCCACTTCAAGTCAAGCATGCAAAAAGATTCTAAGTGTTGAGGTTTTATCCTCCACTACATGCCATATGCGCCCACTTTAAAGAAGAGTTGCTAAAAGTTTCTAAGGCGCTGGTGTTTCATCCTTCACCACATATGATATGCGCCCATCCTCCTGCCTATGCAAAATGCACCCATGCTTCAAGAGAGAGTCAAAGAGTCAAAGGGCGTTGTGTGAAGAGGAATATTCCTAGTGTTGACTTCCACCTTACTCCTTTGAATGCGCCCATCCTCCTCAAGGTATGAAATGCGCCCAAGATAAAGGTAAAGCTGATGAAAAATTACCAAGGCGTTGATGTTGAACAAGGTGAAGTTGGTAGGGGAAAGTTACTAAGGTGTGGTGAAAGTATCCCCCATGATGTGCTATATGCGCCAATGTCCAAGGTGAGATAAAATGAAGTAAAAATGGCTAGGACGTGGCTAATGTCCTCCTCAACATATGAGATGCGCCAAGGTGAAGGTAATTTGAATGGGAAAAATGATAGGCGTTGAAATAAAATATCCTCCATGACATATGAAATGCGCCCAAAGTACATGCTAAGGATAAAAATTTATAGTGGGAAAATTTCTGGGAAAATTTCTAAGTAATGACTTAATTCCTCACCACAGGCAAGATGCGCCATGATTAAAGATGAATGGGGGAAGATTTTCTAAGGCAAAATTCAAGTTCTTCCTTGACGCCTAAAAAGATTTTTGAAATATTTTTCCTAAGTGTTAATATTAAATTTCACTTCCTTAGGAAAAATATGCCCAAGTTGGAGAAGATGTGAAATTTCCAGAGGCATGAATGAAATTGCCAGTGGGGAAGTTGAGGATACCAACTTCACGAGGTTGATGAGAAATTTCAAGTTAAAGCAGGAAAATATGCCCAAGGATGAAGAACTGTATTAAATTTGATGAAAATGATTTTTTCTAAGGTTTAAAAATTTAAAAATTAAATGAACCCCTTCGTTATAGACCCATGAATTCGATGCATTCTGAAGGGAATTTTCTTCTGGGTATTGAAGATCTTCGACAAGGAGTGGATTTTAAAGTCTTCTGCACTTCGCCAAGGCTTTTAAGGTGGAGAATTTGATTGGCACTTGAATTATGAAATTTACCTAAGGGAAATTAAAATTTTTTCTAAGGCAAAGTGAACAAAATGTGTTTTCGAAAATAAAATGCTTCAGATGATGAATTTGAAATGGATTGCCTAGATGAATTTGATCGAATTCTTCGTGAGATGAGTCTTCCAGAGTCGGAGGTGAATAAAAAATTAAATGTCAGAGCTTCAGCTGGTAAATTAAATTTCTTAAAAGAGTGAATTTGAAGTGAATACTTTCAAAATGAATTAAAATGCTAAGTACGCTAGTCAAGATGAATCCTTTGAAATTCTAGAAGGTCAAGATTCTGGACGTCAGATGACAAGTGTTGAAATTGCTAGAGGGAGGGAATTCGAATTCCTGCTATGAAGTAGTGGAGATTTAATGAATTAGCTAAAATTGGCTTCCTTCTAGAATTCGATTTAACTATATGAGCTGAAAGTTGATTCATTTTTCTCCACCAGCTGAAGAAGTTCGATTCTACTTTGAAGTTGAGATTGCAGAAGAAAGTAAGTGGCTGAGTTGAGTGTTGAAGAAGATTGTTTGAAGCTGAACATTGTGAAGTGCGAATTTAAAAGGTCTAAGTGCTGAGGAATTGCTAAAGCAGAGTTGGCCGATTTTCTCAAAGTGTGAAGTAGTTGCAGCCAACTTAGAAAAGTTAGAAAAATTTGCTAAGAGTTGAAGTTGCTGAAGCTTGCTTAGAAACTTTCTAAGTGTTGAAAGTTTGAAGTTGCCAAAGGAGAAGTTGAGGTTTGCAGATGAAATAGAATGTTGCAACTTCTCAAATTCTTAAAGTCGACTGGCAGCCCCAATATTATTTCATGTTATTTTAAATTGCTAATGGCTGTTTATTATTTTGCAGGATGGCTGAAGTAAGAGCATCTGGCAGAGATAGCAATGTTGCATCCAGGCAGGCTGTTATCAAGAAGTTGAGCAAGCCTTTCCTGCCAGAGTCAAAGTTCATTTCGAAGTTGAGCAAGCTGGCTGACACCAATTTGGGCTCTTTCAACATGGAGGCTTTTAAAAGTCGAATAATGGGAGTTGGCAGTCATCGTCCTTCAATCACTTCGCACAACATTGTTCGAAGTGGGTTATATGTAGCGGCTGGTTTCCCGCAAGCTATTCAGTGTCCAGAGCTGATGATGGAGTGTGCTAATTGCTATGAGCTTGATCACAGGTCCATTGTTTCACTAGATGGTCAAGTATTCGCCAACCTCACTCCTGCAGCCATCGGCGAAGCTTTTGGAATCCTGGCGCACGAGAGGATGATTTACAAGACAAGAGAGCGTGCTGAGCAAATGTATGCTTCTACATTCGAGAGATGTGCGAAGATGATCAACGCTTGTTGGATGAACAAGCCCAAGCCCTCTCGTACAAAGTTGCCGAAGCAGATTATATCAGATGATTTGAAGCAGGAGTATTGTGACCTGATCATGATGCTTAGCAGAGTCGGAGGCTGCCCTCAATCATTTATTTTTGAGCCATGGATGTTCTATTACATCAACCTCGTGCTAGAAGGAAAAGAGCACATCAACTAGGCTGTGATGATTAGTGACAACTTGCATGAGCAGCTCTTGAGTTTGAGAAGGACGAAGACATTCTACATGGGCTCCTACATCATTTACATGCTGGCTCGTATGACGAAGTATAGGGGAATATCTTACAAGAAGCCGGTTGGTTGTGGCTCTCATTAGTTCAAAATCCATGAGGCTTGTCTGCAGCTACACCTAACAAGTACCACCCATTTCAAGCGTGTCAATGATGCCTTTACCATGCACATCACGAGATCACTTCAGCAGCGGACTCATCATAGGATCTCGAGGGAAGCTCAGGAGTTAATTGAAAGGTATGGGTGCTAGTTCATTCAGTTTCCAAAATTCTCTTACATCAAGCTACAAGGTTTTTCTTCATATCCATATAGACTGCCTAAGTACCCAACCAATAGAATCTTGATGTTAGAGATATCTAGGCAACTTGTTGCCTTTGATAAAATTCAGAAGAGGAAGAAGAAGGGAGGAATTGACTTCCCGATTGTCATGGGGAATTCAGACGAGGTGTGTCCTTCACTTCAGGCAGCCCGAGAAGCTGAAAATGAGCTTTAGTTCTTTCATTTTTCTTATCACACCAGCAGACAGCATTATGACCCACACAACAATATCAGATGCATATTGTCAGAAGAGTTCAAGCATAAGGCGAATATTGAGGATTACTGGGTTGGTGCATCAGATGAGGTTGAGGTTAGAAAAAGAATGTTCTCGAGGCTACCATTGAATATGATCAGGGAGTGTGAAATCATTCCAGTACCAGACCAGGTGGATGAGGACATGAACGTTCTCCATCCAGATTACGAGGCAGTGAGAGACACGCCACTTCCACTCCCAGATTGGTCGGAGCCAGAGATAGCTGATTTGGACACACTTTGTATTCCAGTCATGACTTTCACCAGAGCATGGGTTGAAAGGCATGTGAGCAGATTGAAGAGTAGGTCAATTCCTTTGACTTACAATTTGATGGGAGATCATAGGACACCCACTACCAGCAGGAAGAAACAGATTACTCGAGGTCCGGAATCTCGAAGAAGGAGCCAATTCAGCCATAGCCTCTGAGAGTTGTGGTTGAGTCACCTAGGCCATTGGAGACACGTTCTCCAAGCATACATGAGGTTTCTCTATTTGCTGATCAGAGAAATGCATTGAATCAGGAGCAGGAGGTTCATGAAGAAAATCAGCCACCACGGAGAGAATCAGTTGGCCAGAGTGTTAATGCGCCTACCAGAGACGATCAGCAGGAGGAAGATGGGGAGACTGCTACTGATACACACTTCCAGCATGAGCTTGAGATGGCTTTAGAGGATGATGCAGTTTCAGGGGATACTCAACCATTAGAGGCCGATGAGCCTCGCCGGAATGAAGTTGAAGTAGAACAAGTCCGTGAAGTAGAGGCAAGAGAGGAGCAGCCATTTGATATACAGCAGGTGGTACCTGATTGGCTCAAAGATAGAATGAGAAGGAGCCCCAGTGAAGAGGCTGATCTAGCAGTAGAGATGGAGGAATTTTTGAGTAGGATTAGCGCGCCTCCACCAAAGAAGAGAGCCAAATTTTTTTCGAAGATTTCAACTGATGAGGATGGCTCTCGCACCCTTCACGTTGCTGTGCCACGAGTTGATTGTGATCGAGATGAAGCAGTGCTAGAGAATTACATGATCACAACCATGGAGTTAGGACGTCCCACAGGTGCACAGATTATTGAGTGTGATAACTCCTCTCAGGCACTCAAGGATAGATTGCTCAGGACTGAGGGAAAGTATAAGAAGTTGAAGGAGCATAAGACATTGATAGGATACATGCAACATTTATCTCGTCCTTGTGGGCAAGAGAATCCAACACTTGAGCTTCTAGCCGAGTTATCCAAAGAATCAGTTAGTGGCTTGGAGGATTTGAGGAAAATGGCACAGGAGGCAGACAAATGGGTTACAGGTGTTCGTGCCGAGATAGAGAAATTCATGGAAGATCTTGCTCATGCTTACCAGCAAGCTTCCAGCATTATGGCACGAGTGGAGGCAGTTGAACAGGCCTGGGGTGATGCTTCTGTCTATCAGAGCAAAGTTATTTAGCGTTTGGAGGCATTGATGCATACTCCTTTGCGGATGCTGATTGATGGAGGAGTTATTCAGGAGGGTGATAGGTACAATTTTGCTGGATGGTACTCTTCAGTAGTCACAGGGCGTGGATTCTTTGATGCGGCTCAGGCGGATTCAGCTAGAGTCAGGAAGGCTATGACGAACATCATTGATGGAGTCTTGAACACCTTGGAGGCAATCTTTGCTAGACGATTGAATCTCGATGAGGTAACTACTGATGGATTGAGGAGTGGGCTGCTGCCTTTCTTCTCGAAGGTGAAGACCTTTGTGCAGGATGACTTTGAAAACATTTCGACTTTCTCCAGCCTGATTCAGAGTACACATGATGCTTTAGCTGCTTGGAGAAAATCTTGCACATGGCATGGATAGTCAGTCACGGTGTTGGAATTTCAGCTTGATCATATTCCACCTATCTCGGTTCAGGAGGTCGAGGCTGTGATTACGAGGTTCATTGATTTTGCAGCCAAGGAGAAGGAGAATGGAAACACCTTTCTGGATGATGACCTTCTGGAAGACTGATTGTGGGCATTAATTGCCTTTACTATTTTGGGAGTGAGTGGGAATCTTTGATTCATTTATTGTACCACTCCCTACTCTGGCAGTTTTTAGGGTTAGGGATGAGGTGGCTTAATCTTAGCCATTTATTTGATTGTAATCTGAGCCGTCCATTGGACTGGGCTATCTATAAAAGGGGGAGTCCCTCTCATTTGTACATGGTAGATATTAGATTAGACACTAGAGATTAGAGGTTAGAGAAGACATCAAAGAGTAGATATTTTGTTTGATAGCTTAGTATAGTTTGGAGGTGGAAAGTTTTCTTTTGAAAACTTTTGTAAGAGATTGTTGTGTAAAACTTTCATAATAAAAGATCTTTCATTGATGGTGAAATTCGTCTTTGTTATGGATAGCTAGCGAGGTTTCTTCATCCCTTCTTCTTCAAGTAGCATAAAGTAGCGTAAAGTAGCTTAAAGTAGTGTAATTTTCGTTTCATGCAAGTAGATATTAGCTGTGGATTTGTGTCGATCAAGGCAACTTCGTTTTAGTCCATACCACTAGCAGCTTGCTGACGGCAAGTTTGCCTTGAGTGGTCAATTGGAGCATTTTATAAGCCTAACTTCAATTGTAATTCATATCTTGGTATGCGTCGTCTTGACGGTATCTTGATGTCGGATTGTAACTTGAAAATTTCTTGCCATCCCCTTGAAGATTGCACCAACTTTGTGTAAGTTGTCCAGCGTGAGGTGGAGCAGGGCTTGGTTGAAGCTTGCTGAAATTGATCCCGCGTCCCGCCTTTAGATAGAACATAAGCTTTCTAATCCCTGTGGCCATTCAATTTAGTTTATTTCTGGTTAGTTTTAGGAAAATTCATACCTCAACGCCAAATTATTTGCACAAAATTCCCTTCCAATCATCCATCTGTTGTTAGCTGCAAGCCTTATGAACAATTGTGTAAGTCCCCTCGTGTAAACAGCATATCACAACGGACCTACTGAGGGTATTCCAAAGCATTTTGGAACCTTGGAGTTGAACGTGCGATCTTTCTTGCAATCTTAGCACACAAAATTCTTTGATCAAGAGAGAATGGAGTTGCCTTCGGATTACTTTGTTCTACTGATTGGTGCGGTCACAAAAATCACATCAACACGTATGCTCTCTCATCAAATTAAGAACCCAAGGGTGATTGTAGATATATTTTGTGATGCTCCTTGTATCATCTACAATTGGTGCCACCCAAACAAGTTTCCCTATGTCCTCCAAAAGAAGGTCAAGGCAATGGGCCGCGCAAGGTGACCAAAAGAGTGATGGATGTCTAAGCTCAAGTATTCTTCTAGCTGCCACATATGCTGCTGCATTATTTGTGATGACTTGCACCACATTAGCAATCCCCACCTCCATCACAACTTCTTCCAACAATGTACACAGTGTATTTGTAGTTTTCATCCTATTGGAAGCATCCATCGACTTCCAAAACACAACTTCACCTTTGGAAGCAACTGAAAAATTAAGGATGGTGCGGTTTCTCCCATCCGTCCACCCATCAGAAAGAATGGAGCAGCCATATTTCTTCCATTTATTTTTTTGCTCTTCCACCACATGCATTTCCCTTTCGGTTGCATTTGAGAGCAACCTGCAAGTACAAAGTAAAATAATTAAATAAGTACAAAATTGTAAGTTTTAAACAAAAAATAGCTTGAATTCAACATAAATAATAAATTAATTTAAATTTTAAATTAAAGAACATAAACTTAGCATAAAATTTAAGTTGACTTACCTCCCACTCAAATCTTTGCGAGAAGGCGGCTTGTAGCCTTTTCCCACAATTGTCAATGCAGTGACCAAATTGTGTCAATAGGTACTACTTGCCACATTGAATGGTATGTTATTGAAATACCAAAAGTCAGCACATGCCATGTCAGCATGTTGATGCACCTCCTTGTTCCACCCTGTAGCCTCCAATGACATCTGTGCTCCTGGTGTGTTTCTTGGCACAAAAAAACTCCGTGGGTTGCGTGAAGATGAAGGTGGTGGTGGCATTGGCACTCTACTTGAACTAGAGGAAAAGGGGGGCCTAGAGGACGCTGTGGCTGTGGCTGTGCCATGAGTGCGAATCCGTGGACCACGAAGAGAGCCCACAATGCCAATAATATCTCCCTCCTCATCTAACTCTATCTCCATGTGCTCGGCCTCATGCTCCTGAGTTTGTCCATGGGCATGTGCATGTCCACTAGCTATGGTTGCTGCTATGGCTCTTTTTGCTCTCTCCCTTTGCATTTTTCTTTCCTTAGCAACCGAAAGTAGGGCAAGCATCTCTCTTCTAATCTCTTCTTTGGGCTTCTCACAAGGCCTGGCATCGCGCTGAGGAATGCCTGCAAGGTGGTATTTGAGGCGATTTATACCTACATGATATGTATTTTTGCACTCACTGCAAACAACTGATCCAGGTATGTTGTACCCCAAAATTAAAATTTTTGTTACACTTAGACATTTTGAAGAAATGAGTAAAAGTCTTGTTAAGTCAGTCAAAAAGGTCAAAATTTGGGTATGCATGTCTTGCATGAGGGGTTAAAGCGCAAAATTTTCAAAATCTGACGATCTGGGTCCTGCTAAGAGCAACTTAATCAACAAAACCCAGATCTCAGTTTTTCATCCCTAAATTTTAGGAAAACTGCTATTTTTAGAAAATTTCTAAAATTAGTAACGTTTTCTGGGTTTTCTTGGAAATGGATACTGGCAAAACTTTCTAAAAATAGAAAGTTGGTTCGACAGGGTCCGAACTGATTTTGATTAGCTCAAAACACATCCATATTAGGCTGCTGCAGTTAGAATTTTAAAAAGATCAGTTTTGCCCTACTGGGTCTATTCTGCTTTTCAGAAGTGTATTAGGAGCTCGGAGGTCATCAATGGAGGTCAATCGGCTGCCAGGCGACAGTTTCAGCTTTCAAACTTTCCGCAGAAGGCAAGATGATGAACATGCGCAAAGAACGAGGAAGAAGTTGAAAAAATGATGAAAATTTTCTAACACTGCCAGACATGGGCGCCCCAGTGAAGAAAGCCCACCTTTTTAGGGCATCATATGATAAAATTAGGGTTTCAAGCTCCCAGTCAAACTTGTTCAGTTCTCTATCAGCTTCGTAGCAAATCCAACGACGTAGTCAACAGATCATTCAGTCATCCGGGATTCGACGACGAACAAGAGGGATTCTCACGGAAAATAGAGTGAAGAATTTGAAAAATATTAAAATTTGACTAAGTGTTGGCAAAGTGGGCGCCCCCAGTCAAGAAGGGCGCCCAAGTTTTCAAGGGCCCTAACAGATGAATCTGCAGACGAGTGTCTAACGAAATCTCTTCACGATTGATCCAGCTTTCAAACGAGACATCCAACACGTCAATTGGAGTCCGCAGTCATCAGATACGAGGAGCTGAACAGGGGATCCGACGAAGGCTGAGAACGAAGTTTTAGAAGCAAACACAGAAAAATCAAGAATAAAATAAGTTTGGTAAAAGTGGGCGCCCCCAGCCAAGATGGGCGCCCAAACTTTTGGAGGCCTTAAATTCATTTTTTGGCGAAGATTGTCCCAGAAGACCCCTCTTCATATTCCGTCAGCTTCACGATGAGCATAGTCTTCAGTCGATCCGGTGCCTGGAGCTCCAGATTCAGAGAAATCATCAGTAGAAGAGGAGCTAATGAAGAAATTTGAAGATCATGAAAATGGCTAACTCTGGAGAAAATGGGCGCCCCTGTAAGGAAAGGGCACTTATGATTTCGGAGGTCAAAATGAAGGATTTTGCCAGAAGTGCCTCCAAAACTTCTTTCTCAGAATCAGTCAAGCTCTGCCGTGAAACCTTCAGCTCGCCTGTCGGATCAATCTACCAATGGGAAATTAGAGGCGAAGTAGCATGTCAAAATGGTGAAAAGTTGAAAATATCAAAAAATAAATTAACACTGGAAGAAGTGGGCGCCCCTGGTGAAGAAGGGCGCCCAAATGTTCATGCCTTAGAGTTTTTTTTGAGGTTTTCAAAAAGTTTCAAAATTGCAAAAGTGAAGGATGGCGTCCAAGTTCAAGGAAGCTGAGTTTTAAGTTTTGGAAATAAAAGCAAAGAAAGCAAAACCTAATCAAAAGCCCTAAAGTCTATTTAACATCATTCTTTCATGTGATTTTCATTATTTTTGCAGGTGGCCTTCAAAGGAGAAAGTTGGAGCAGCAAGTTTGAAGAATTTTTGTGATTCAAGAATCCATAGTTGCTGGTTTTACATCAGATTTTTCAGATCAGCAATCATAAACCCTTGCTTTTCAAGCTTTGTCATCTAGAAGATCGAATTTTTCAAGGAGAAGGCCAAGGCATTCCATTTTTCAGTCATCTGGGTCTTTTTGTCTCAATCTTCTGAAGAATTTTTCAAGAACTTCATCAAGTTGCAGCAAGTGCTTTTATTTTGCATGTCAGTGAAAATATCAGTGCATTCAATTTCCAACCATCTGGGTCCTCTCCAATCAGTCTTCTGAAGAAAACCCATATCACAGCTTTTTTCAAAAAAAATTAAAAACCTAGGGTTAGCTGCTTTTTCGATCAACCATAAGGGTTTTGCAAATCTAATCAACTGGGTTCATTCTAATCTTGTTTCAGAACAAAACCAGGAGACCCAACTTTTTTTTTCGGGAAAAAGTGAAGAAGAAATTGGGAGTTTGCTGTTTGGGGCAAAATTCAAAATTTTCAAAAACGGACGATCTAGGTTGTCTTGCATCGAATTTTTGAGCAAAACCCATATCTCAGAAAAATTTTCAAAAAATTTGTCCGTTGGAGCAAGAAAATCAGCATTCTAAAAATAGAAATTGCTCAAGACTTGTCTGAACCTAGGCGAGTTTACAGTCATTCTTCAAATTTTCTGAAATGGAGTACACTCCCAATGTTTTCAAGATTGAATCAGATCTCTATCACGATTACATCAAAACAGCTGA
>VDFB02134328.1:0-17526 GCA_007258455.2 Sequoia sempervirens | reverse complement strand
TAGAAAGCTACTATTTTTCTTTAAAAACCAAGTATGCTCTTCTCCTACATCCTTGTATGATCTAGAGAATAAAAACAGTTAAAAGGAAAAATAAGCATATGTTTAATCTGGTTTACATATATCTGTTCCTATAAGATCTGGGTGATTTGTAGCTTTTTGGTAATATTGGAGGCTTTTTCAGCATTTCGAGAGAGTCCAAAAGGTTTGAGAAAGTCATAATTGACTTTTATTTCACCAAAATCAGAGATTGGAGGATACAGTAAACAAAATAGGAGTTAAAAACTTGAATTTTTTATTAAAGCCATTTTCATTTTGGCTTTAGAAATCTGGCTTCCACTCGTTTTTAAGAAAAATGATTTCTAGGTTTTATCCCTAGCATGGAAAAACTATTTGAGTAGTTGTTACATTTTGCAAAAATCAAATCAGAAAAAGGCGTGAGTCGTTTTTCACATGTAGATTTTGCAGCTTTTTTCAAAATCGCATAATTTTTGCCTCAAGTGTTAAATTTTTGCAAACAAATACTTGTCGGAAAGCTAGAAATGAGCACTTTCCATCCACAAAGGTTTGAGTAAAAATTTCTTCCTTTTTTATTTAGATATTGCAGGTTGAATCTGCTACATTACTTTTATCTTCAATAAGTCATATCTTTCACTTTTGTAATCCATTTTTCAAAAACAAAAAAGTGTTAGAAAGATATTGAAGAGTAAAAAACAGCTACAAGGTTATTTTTTCAGATTTTTATTTGAAAATTAATTTGTATCAATATTGTAATTTTGGCTAATAAGAGCCTTAAAATTTGGAAAAGTCTTGTACAAGCACTAATCATAAAGTGCCAACATTGTAATATCTTGGGGGGGGGGGTGTGATCTTTGAGACTAGTGGAAAGGGGGGGGTGTTTAGTGTTCTTCTTTTTCACACTTTTCCTTCTGCTTTGTAATCTTCTTTTCTGCACTCATGGATGCATCTACACTTCCAGTTTTAAGTCCATATAACTATTTTGAATGGAAATATAAGATGATAATATATTTGAAAAGACATGGATATCATCATGTTACAATGGGACTTGAAACTGAATCTCAGGATGCTATAGAAAAGAAAAAATGGTTTAATAAATGTGATGAAGCCTTTGGTACTTTGTGCATGTCAGTCTCTCCTAACCTTTTTCACATTGAATCTACCACTACATCGAATGATTTTTGGACAACATTGGAAAACCTCTTTAGTAAGCAGGATGAGTTAAGGAGTCATCAATTGGAGAATGAACTCATAGGATTAAGTCCTTCAAATTTTGACACCATATAGGACTTCTTCACAAAATTCAAAGTTGTTAGATTGCAATTGGAATAGTGTGGAATCAAGAAAGATGATAAGCAACTGATCTTGAGTATTCTTTCAAAGCTTGGTCCTAACTATTCTGTATTTGTTTCTACATTCTATGCTACAAAATGTGCCCTAGGTTCCACGTATAAAATGCCTTCTTTAGATGAGTTTGCTGTAGAAATCACTAGGGAGCAGGACAAATTGGTTCTAATGGGTACAATTAAATCCTCTAAGTCACATGCCTTGGCTATTAATTAGGGAAAAAAAGAACAGAAAGGGTCTAATAAGAAAGATAAGAAACAAAAGAACCAAGGAGAGAAGAAGAAAAATCAGAAATCTGCTACTTCAAAAGTAGATAACCAGACCTATTCATTAAAAGGTGAGCAACCTAAGAAGGAGAAGGTCAAGTGTTCTTATTGTAAGAGGCCTATCCATGATGAACATAAATGTTTAAAGAAACAAATTGACCACCTTTCACATCTTCTAGAAAAGAATAATATCAAGGTGCTTGATTTAGTCAAACAAAGGTTCTTCTAAGGACATAGACAAAAGTAAGGGGAAAGGCCCTAGTTGTTGTTGCTTCAAAACTAGAGTCTTGGATCATTGAATTAGGTGCTTCACACCACATGGCCTCATCAGAGGATAATTTTACCTCTTTGGAGCCATGTTCTATTCCTACAATACTTATGGGTGATGACACTCTTGTTGAAGTGCATGTGAGAGGGTATGTTGATGTGGGTGAAGGGACATTTGAGGATGTTCTTTGTGTTCCATCTTTTTCAACTAATCTCCTATCCATTTATCAGATCACTCACATTGGTTCTGGAAAGCGAGTTGAGTTCACTCTAGATACAATTGTAATCAATGAAATACATAATGGGTCTACAATTGTTGTGGGAAAAGTAGATCATCAGTAAAGACTATATCAATTTTCTCACTTTTTTCTTGACTCTCCTTTGATAGTGTTACTCACTCATGCAGATGAGGTGAGTTATTTGTGGCATCAACGGTTTGGCCACTTGAACTACCATTACTTGCTGCAACTCAGTCAACATGACATGGTTTCAAGGTTTCCTTCTATTTGATTTTTTGATGGAGTTTTCCAGGGATGCATTCTTGGTAAGCATCCTGAGGAGAAATATGATAAAGGAAAATCATGGAGAGCTACAACTCTATTGGAGTTGGTACACAATGACTTGGTAGGACCATTTCCACAACCATCTTTCAGCAGGGCTAGATATGTCTTGAAATTTATTGATGAATTTTCTAGATACACTTGGATCTATTTTCTCAAACATAAGTCTGAGGTCTTTGATCATTTTCTGGATTTCAAAGCTTTTGCAGAGAAATGATCTAGGAAGTTCATCAAGATTGTGCATACAGATAATGGGGGAGAATATGTTAATAATCAGTTTGAACAGTTTTGTGCTTCAGAAGGAATCAACATGCAACACATAGTTCCATACAATCCTCAGCAAAATGGTATCACAGAATGCAAGAATAGATCCTTGAAGGAGATGGAAAATTTTATGATACACTCCAAATATTTGACACCTTTGTACTAGAAATAGGCCATCAAATGTGCATGTTACATCCAAAACTGGGTTCCTCACAAAGTTGTGAAGGGGGTAACTCCTTTTCAAGCTTGGACTGGTCAGAAACCCATAGTTAAGGACTTTCGAGTGTTTGGTTCTCTTGCATGGGCCCATATTCCAGTAAAGAAGCACAAGGCTATGGATCCACAGAGCAAGCCTTGCATATTACTCAAATATCCAGATGATGTCAAAGGTTATAAGCTTCTCCATCCCACCACTCATGAATTGTTTATTGAGAGGAGTGTTCATTTTGAAGAGAGCTCTTCTAGTTCTTCTCCTACCACTTCTCCATCTACCATCACATTGGATACTTTGCATCATGATGATAGTTCTTCAAAGGATCTCAATCCTCCTAATATTGATGAGGAGTCTTCTTCCTCCACTTCAGATGGTGATAGTGATGATGAGGATTCAAATTCCTCTTCTAGTCATCATTCAAAGGTTGATGATTCTCCTCTAGATTATCTAGCCTTAGCACCTCTTTGAGCTCGACATACATTGGAGTCGATAGGTGATTGGGTTGGTGATCCATTAGACACAAGAACACAGTCATAGTTTCAAAAAGCTCCACATCTCTTAGTTGCTTTAGCTTCTAATCCACAATCTTTTTGAGAAGCTTCTGGTATTCCCGAGTGGGATGCTGCAATGCAAGAAGAGTTCAATTCCTTAGAGAGGAATCATACATGGGATTTAGTCCCTCTTCCTAAGGGAAGAAAAATTGTTCGATGCAAGTGGATCTATCGAAACTAATTTCTAGTAGATGGGTCAGTTGAAAAACACAAGGATCGCTTGGTAGCAAAAGGATTCTCCCAAGTTCCTAGGATTGACTACTCTGAAACTTTTGCACCAATTGCTAAGATGAATTCCATCTGACTTGTCCTTGCTATAGCTACAACACATAATTGGGAAGTTCATCAAATGGATGTGAAGAGTGCCTTTCTTTGTAGTGACCTTCAAGAGGAAAGCTACATGGAGCAACCACAAGGGCTCATCCAGGATCCTTCACTTGTGTGCCATCTTCAGAAGTCTCTCTATGTCCTTAAACAAGCTCCTTGAGCTTGGTATGCCAAGATGGACTGCTTTCTTTTGAGAGTTAGGTTCAAACGATGCCATTCTGATACAAATGTATACATTCTATAGTAGGATGACACTCTCACTTTCTTGGTTCTCTATGTTGATGACTTATTGATCACAGGGAGTCACTCGTCCACCATCAAGGTAGTGAAAACTACTCTACATGATAGATTTTTGATGTCTTACTTGAGTCTTTTGTATTACTTCTTGGGGATTGAGATCACTCAATCATCTTTAGGAATCTTCCTTGGAAAACCCAAGTATGCACTTATAAGCTCTCCATATTTTGCATGGCTAACTGTAAGCCTGCACCGACTCTATTTTTGTCAGGGGTCAAACTTGAGGCTAAGTGTTCTTCACCTTTGGTTGATGGCACTTTATATTGACAACTTGTTGGGAGTCTCATCTACTTGACTCATACGATACCCAACATTTAATATTGTGTGGGCATGGTCTCTAGATTCATGCAGGAGCCACATGAGTTGCATTCGAAGGTAGTTAAGTAGATCCTCCATTATATTCAGGGTACTCATAGTTATGGGATTGACTATGCAGCGAGTGTGGATATTGACTTGGTGGGACATACAAATTCAAATTAGGCAGGCAATTTTTAGGATCACAAGTCTACTTCTGGGTATTGCTTCTCACTTAGTTTTTTTCCAGTTTGTTGGTTGAGCAAGAAGTAGTCTGCAATTTATCTTTCATATACAAAGGATGAGTATTGAGGGGAAGTTAATGCCACCACTAAGACTATTTGGCTTCAAAATATTCTCACTAAGTTTGGTATTCTATTCAAAAATCCTACAGTCATCTTTTGTGATAACCAAAGTGCAATACAGATCTCAAGAAATCTAGTTCATCATTAGAGGATGAAACACATTGAGATTCATATGCACTACATTCAGGAGATGATTCAGGTAGGCATCATTGATCTTAAGTATTGTTCTACTACATCGAAGCAGACTATAGACATCTTCACCAAACCCTTCACAGAGAGAAAGTTCCTTCATTTGCGAGCTTTGCTTGGGGTATGACAAGTGTCTACTTCGGGAGGGGCTTCTTATTCCTTCATTCTACTCTCTCTATTTAGGGGGGCTATTCCTCTTTTGGGGGGATTCTTCTTATGGGGGGGATCTTTATGTACATGGGTACCTAACATGGCTTCATTTGTCGGGACCCATCTTTTCACCCACCTAAGGTACACTTAAGGGGGGTGTTAGTGTAGGTTTTTTATTTTCCTTATGTTAGGGGGTATTTTTTTTTCCTACACATTATTATTTAAGCTTGCTTAGGTTTATTAGATGTGGTAATATGAGGAAATGTGGAAAAATACAACTACATGTGTCACTCTCTCCCACACATGAGTATTTGAGTTACACACTCTATTTTGGCTTGTTGTGCCACCTCTCATAACCACTATTTTGTGTTTACCTGATTAGTTTATAGGGTAGTTGGGTTTCTCACCCTCTTTTGGCTTTATGTTCCACCTCTTTGTCTTCACCTAAGGAGGTTATGCCACATGTTTTTTCATTTACCAAGTAGGTGATAACCTCCCACCTTTTATGGGTAGTAGGAGTTAATACACCTCTTGGATGTATTTTCCATTATTTTTCTATATATTGAGCACTCTCCTCTCACCTTCACTAGTTCGGCTAGTTCGATGATCACTTAGTGGGAGTATTGAGAGTTTTTCAATTTCTCTTGCCTTGTCTCTATTTTTCTCTCATTTCAAATTTCACTTCATTTTGCTATTTTGATCTTCTATCATTTGTTGAGTGAAGATGCATGTGATATACAACCAGCATCAGATCTTGGCTCAGTTCTCGCTTCTCGTAGAATCTAATAATCCATGTGTAAAACTTTGAGTCTTTTCATGTACTCATCAATAGCAACACAAAACACCACTTCTCTCTCATATCATTCAAGAAAGTCAATCTATAGAAAGAGATTGATAAAAATAGCATTCACATGTTTCCCCATATAAACCAAGATCTAAGCATCCCAACTAATCCATTTCATGACCCCCTACTATCTCAATATTAGAGCATCCGTATTGAACTAATCCATAAACCACAATCCTATCACCTTGGTTCTTCCACTTTTATCCCATATTATTTTCTCACTATCACACTAACTCATTTGACTACAAAATACGATGAAAATTTCCAACGAAAGATGTATAATTAGATGTATCTTCGGGTACCTGTGTATTTAATGTGAAATTTTCATTTTTAAAAAAAAATTATGCCCGACGTTCATCAAAATTGCGACGCTCCATGATTTTCGTCGCTATTTCGACATACACTTAAAGTCAACCATCCCCTTCCATCAATTTGTGGGTCGACATATGGTTAGCCTCCTTAATTTGTGGGCCGACGAATATATGGTTAGCATTCGTTAGGGTTCTGATGAATGTTTTTTAATAAATAAAAGTGAGTTCGACAATTTATCTATACTTGTGATAGTGTTTTGCTATACTTGCAATTTTTCTATACTTGTGACAGTTTTTGGAGGTTATAGGCCAAATTTTTTTGGTGCAAAAAATTAGAATTATTAGATTTTGGTACCTATCTATGATTACAAATTATTGGAGTGTGAATTTGATATTTTTTGAAAATCTAAATATTCAAGGTTGGTAAAGAAAAATCATGTTAGATAATATTAGTGCAGAACAAAATGAAGAGACACTTGCTAGATTGTGGGCTAGATTGAAAAGAAAGGGTGATAGGAAATGTTATTGTCCTTGCAATAATTGCAAGGGCTTAAAGACGAGAAGACTTTTAATCACAACAACTGAGAAACATTGTAGGCAGCAGGGTCACGTTGAAGGGGGGCATGATTATTGTCCATTGGTAAGTTGTTCATTATGTCTTTATATTGATTGAATTTATAAATGTTTATATCGTTTTAACATTTTTTATATATAAAAAAAATCACTTGATCATGATCATGGTTTATTTGTGTCGATCATTATTATAAAGGCGGGGCGCCCTAGGGAACATGATCTGGATTATCACGGCCCGAAGAATGTGGTTTTGCAAGCGGAGGAACATGGAGCTGTGAATATCGAAGATGAAGTTAATGATCCTATGGAAGAAGATGATCATGCGCCAAAAAACATAGTTGAAGATGATGGTACAAATACATTGATCCATGACACATTTAGTGGCACAGTTGATCATGATGATCGAGATGACTTTGATGATGTTCATGATTTACCTATACTTGAGAAGGCATAGGATCCCCTTTATGAAGGCTCCCAAAAAACTCTTCTCTCTGTTGTATTGTTGCTGGTGAACTTGAAGGTTATGAATGGTTTATCCAACATAGCAATCTCACATATGTTAAGGTATGTCATATATGTCATCTTTTTTCATCTATTTTTGTTGTTAGTTCATCACTAGTAAAAAAAGGATGAAATATGTACCATTAATATTCTTTATTTAACAAATTATTTTTTGTTGTAGATTGATAGGTGAATTTTTGTTACCACCATCAAATATTTTACCTCGCTCATACCAAGATTTATCTGCCATTATGAAAGATATTTGAATGGAGTATCAAGCAATAGATGCATGTCCCAATGATCATATTATATATCATAAACAACATGAATTTTCAATAGACTGCCCAGAATGTCATATGAGTAGATATTGAACAGATCAACTAACAAAAAAGGTGCCTCGCAAGGTTCTTCGTTATATTCCCATTATTCCACGTATGCAACGATTATTTAGGTGTGAAAGCTTAGTGCAATTTATGGATTACCATGCACGAAATAGAAGTGGAGATGACATTCTTTGAATTCCTGCAGATGGTTCTGCATTTGGGGACATGGAGGAAAAATGACGACACTTTAAAGAAGAACCTAGTAATCTCAGGCTTTCATTGGCAGTGGACGGTGTCAATCCATTTGGAGAGCTAAGATCTATTTACTCTGTGTGGCCTATTTTTGTTATCAACATTAACATTCCTCCATGGATGTCAATAAAGAGGGAGCACATAATGTTGGCAATGATTGATCCAGTTATTTGTTTACATCAATTTTATTTAACGTAGTAGCATCTCATTTGTCTTATTTGTTGCATAATGACTTATATTTTTTTCATTTAATAGTCATGTACATTAGTTTATATATATTCAGTAAAATGGTTATAATAATTATGTAATGTTTATGTTCATTCAACTAGGTAAGTACCAAGTTAAAGATATGAATGTATATATTGATCCTCTTATCGACGAGTTACTAAATTTATAGAATGGCGTCACTATGTATGACGTCTCTAGACCAATAGGACAAAGACAATTTCAATTCCATGCAATGCTTGTATGGACAATTTATGATGCCCCAGGGCTAACACATTTTTGTGGTATGTTATAATGTTCGACTGCACTTTAACGATATTTAATTTTATGAAGTAGATATCATGCATGTTTTTTAAATAATCTATTCATTACATATAATTATAAAAATTCACATATTTAATCCAATTATATATGATCTTGTAGGTCTTCAAACAAAGGGAAAATTTGCATGTCTAGTTTGTGGTCCAAAGATGAAATCTCGTCGTTCAACAAGTTTAGGAAAGCAGGTGTTTGATGAGTATAGGCACTTCCTGCGCATAAATCATAAATATCGAACTACTGAAAAACATATTTTCAATGGGAAAGAAGAGACTACATCAAAACCACGAAGAATGATACCTTGCCTATGGAAGTTGGAATATAATAGAGTTAATCGTCAAGGTTATACATTAGATCAATTTTTTTATCTATCATATATGATATGTTTGGAATTTATATTTTTATATTGTGCTTTGTTTACTCATGTTGTAATTGACAATGATTGTCGTTGTTAATTTTTTTTAACTTATATGCTTCTTGAAGGTCATCAAGGCATTAATGGTCGGCTTCCACAGGGATTGAAAAGTTATCCCATACAATTTAGTAGGTCAAGCCCTACTATGAGTAGCTACAAATTGTGCATTTGTTTGATACAATGCATATTAGAAAGAATATAACAGAAACATTATGGAAAATATTGGATAGAGGGCATGACAAAGAAAAAATTGTCAAAATTTGTAGTGACATTCAGGAAGCCAATCATGCAATGAAAAATGTCATTCAATTAAATAGCGATGGAGACCAAATTAATATAAGCACCCTTCCTTGGTTATTAACGGAGCAGAAAAGCAATGCTATAAAAGAAGTCATACGAAAAATTTGATTTCCCACAGGATTTGCTACGAACATAAACAATATCATAACAAAGAAAGGTGAATTTGGGTCGGGGATGAAAACGCATGATTGGGATACCTTCATTAAGGTAATTATTCTGGTATATTCTATATATATATTTGTATACTGCATGTACTTTTCAGTGTATTGTGTTTACTAGTTTTGGAAAAATAATGAAAAAGATCATTTTATAATTGTTGCCGTACGTTCTACCTCTATCTCTCCTAGAAAACTTTGACAACAATGTCAAGCAAGTTATATATGATCTTGGAAAATACATGAGGTAAGTATCGATATTTGTTCAATTCATTGTATAGATCTTATATTTTCCATTTGTTTTACTTGTTATGTAATATATTGTATATTTTTGTTAAATCTCGTTAACATATTTGCACCTTGAATCACTTGTAGATGGCTGTCATCTAAAGAAATCCATAAAGAAGATATAAATTATTGGAGGAGAAAAATTCCTCGTCTAATGTGTGATATGCAAAACTATCTACCTTCAACATTTTTCAATGCACAAGAACACTACCTCATACACCAAGTTGAGGAGATTGAATTGTGTGGACCTGTACACACAAGGTCAATGTGGATGGTTGAGAGGCACTTGAAATTTTTGAAGGCTTTGGTTAGACAAAGAGCACATCCTAAGGGTTCTGTGGTGGAGGGATATATGGTATACCAGACCATGGTGTACATTACTAAATATCTTCCTAAGTTTGCAGCAAAGATCCATGTAGATCGCATTTGGGATCCCAACTCCATTAACAAATTTGAAGGGGAGTACCTAATGGGGAAAGGTAGATTGAGCAAAGTGAGAGGTAATTATAAGATGGTCATGGAGATTAATTAGAATACATTTTACATTGCCTTCAATTTCCTGAAAAGAAACAACAAAGAACTAGTCCAAATG
Source organism: Sequoia sempervirens (assembly GCA_007258455.2). NCBI lineage: Eukaryota > Viridiplantae > Streptophyta > Pinopsida > Cupressales > Cupressaceae > Sequoia > Sequoia sempervirens. The sequence continues at coordinate 7,383 of VDFB02134328.1, read as the reverse complement.
AAAGAATCTTCCACACACAAATAGAAAAGTATTGATATTGTATTACTCCAGAAAATAAGTATTTCACTATTGAAAAGTATTAAAATCTTAAAAAGTGTTGATGATCAAATATTACAATTCGAATTGCATATATATAAGAAGAAGACCCAACAAAGGTCTCTACGGATTGTCTTTTGGGAAATAATTAATCTACTGATCTTAATTAAACTTATAAAACAATTTAATCTTCTCCTAACATTGACTTAGCCGCTAAGAGATGTTTTTTATACTCCTCCAAGGTATGGGTATCCACATCATGCACTACATTTCGGGCTTCATATTTGATTTTTATCATCAATTCCATATGTTTGCATGCTCCATCCAGCAATAGCCCTTCTGCTTTGACTATATCCAATGCTTCCTGAAGTATCCTATTGCATTCATCCATCCAATCATCTCGTTCCTTCAGAAACCCATTCTTATCACATAATTTGGGTAATCCCAACTTCACAATATCATCAAACCTTATGTTTTCTGAGTGTAATTCTTCATCATATTTGTCATGCTTTCTCATGATTGTGTCAATGGCCGAGATGGAATTGGTATCGGATCCCTCATGTAGTTGCATATCATGTCTCTTAGTACCCAATCTTTTTTTCACTCTCCCATGCTCAAGAATGGCTTCATAGTTCTTTTTGTGAACATGCCAAAAATCATCAAGGCGTATCTTCAGGTTTGTAAATCTCTTGTGCAACATCGTTGCCGCAGTGTCAAACTGAAGGTTCTTCATCTTTTCTACTAGTTGTTGATGTTCTTCTTGCAACTGCTCATATTCACTTTGCAACTTTGTATCAGTTCTAGAGGTGATCCTCATTCTGGCATCTTTCATGGCAGTAATTTCCAAATCTGATTTTTCACTTTTCATTTTGTAATAATTTATTTCTTTCATCAACTGTATTGACTGTGCCTTGTTGAACTTGGCATTGCTTATGCCCATGTCTGTTGAAGCCACAAGGTCAGTTTCCCCAACTTTAAGGGTCATCATGTGTCCAAAGGCTTTTTCGATATCAATGATATTTGGCCTTTTGTGAGGTGGGTATAGTGCACATATCAACATTGAATTTTCATCAGGATTGAATCTTGATCCTATGTAAATTTTCTTCACACCCTCTATGTTTAACTTGTATTCTCCTTCCTTGTTATGCAAAAAAATATCAAAAATTAAAGAGGCACTGAGGTCCCAACCAGGAAATACTATTACACCAGCTTCAAGTAACAAACTCATTATCAAAAATAAAGGATTCATAGGCTATAAGCCTATCATCTTCATCTACACGTAATTCCTTGGCTACTTGTAAGTCCCTATTACAGAGTTTTTCATATTCATCGTTTATCATTCGAGAGATTGTTCTCTGTTGTGATTGTGCTTCATTTTCTCCCACAGATTCTTCTTCAGATGAATCATCCATTTCTTGCATTTTCTTTTTTTACTCTAACTCCTTCATGAAATTTTCTATAACCTCCTCTGCTTCTTTGTCTTCTTTGTTCTTAAACACATCTTCCCCCGATATAAGAACATGGGTGTATTCACTAAGGTTTTTATTTTTCTTACAAGAGTGTATGTACCCTTCAAGGTCATAATTCATTCTTTGTGCATATTCCTTTAATTTGAATTCATCCAACAACGAAAGATAATAAGATCATTGGTAGTGGGATGTTAGGTTTTCAGGTACATCAATTATAAATTAAGGTCGTATACCGTGGTAATTAACTAATTATACGTCGTTTGTGAATTTCAATTTTTTTTATATAGTTGGTTGAAAGTGGGATGCACTATATTTGTACGTCACAACAATCTTGATTGGATGAAGGTATGGATTGGACGATGTCAACACCAATATGGTCACGCATTAACATGGAAGGTGGCTTCATTGGTTAAAGAAGCTCATCATCGTATGGAGATTCCAATGCCACACCAAGGGAAATTGATTTAGCATATGGTTTAAGAGATAAACAGCACGTATAAATATATTAATCACCCATAATATTTAATTATTTTCACCATATCATATACATGCTGAGTTTTTTTCTTGCATACATTCACCAAGAATAAATTATTTATCAAATGTATCTACGCAATAATTTTTACATGTTTGACATATTGCAGGTGAAACACCACAAGGCTATGTGGTGCAATGGTTGTAAATTTTGAATCAAAATGTTGGATGACATGAAGAAAACTTGTGATTCTGGTATAACTGCAGTCTTTCAGGTGACTAATGTTTCATCTAGAAGGGACATACATCCAGAAGTCTCAGAAAATTGATACTATGGGATTTTGGATGATATACTTGAGTGTGACTTTAAGTCCTTCAAATTAGTTATGTTCGTTGTCCAATGGTACATGCTACGATTGAATGAAAATGATCCCGAGAGAACTGTTATTAAACATGATAATAGATTTACCATGGTTAATACAAGGTTGATCAAGCAAGCTGTAAATGAGCCCAATGTTCTTCCAAGCCAATGTGAGCAAGTATTTTACTAAAAGGTTCCAGGTAAACTAGGTTGGTCATTTGTTGTTAGACATGATCCAAGAGGAAGGCCGGTAAAGTATAATGTGGTGGAAGAAGAAGATACCAAAGAACTAGAAGATGATGTAGATGATGATTAGGATCAACAATTAGTCAGATGATGCCCGATGAAGATGTCAAAGAAGAGAACCAGGATCATGATGATGTAGGAGTTAATGTTCATGAAGATGATATCCGTGGATATTTATTACATTATCAAACTGATATCAATGACGATGATGATGATATGACCAATCCTTACAAACAAATTTGGATTGATGACATAAACAAAGAGTTGGATGAAGAAGAAAATCAATGAAATTGATATGTATGAGTTATGCGACATATTATCTATTTGATATTGATTTCTTTGATAGAATTATATTTGACTTATATGGTTACATAATTAATTCATGATGTTTTTAATTTTTAAGCCATTACATTTAATTAATTCATGATGTTACAACTATTATAGCTCTCCTAAAAATTTCCATATGATCAAATCCTAATTACTCTATGACTATTTATGATTAGATATTATTTGATCATATCTTTGGTTATTTCATTCCCAAAAAATTAGCATTTCCTCATGTGAAACTTGACATGTGAATGGGGCCAACGTTGAATTTTTTTCAATTTGTGCTTGTATGGAGTGAAACTTGACATGGTTAGCCTAGACACATGCGTTGATGATATGGGAGGGTTTCAAGACTCAAACATGAGGTCATGCTATATAAAGGCATCTCGTCCTTCCTAATAATACAAGTTGCCTTATTCTTCGTCCCTTTCATATATTGTTCTTAGCATTTCTTTGGTTAATGGTTTGAAAAAATGAGGCTCTCTGAGCCTCACCTTGGATCTATTACACATTAGTTTTTGTATTTTCATTAGCAATGAATATTTAGATGATCTTTAAAAATATCATTGAATACAAAGATGATAATAGGAAGCTAAAAAAATGAGTATATTTTGTTTATGGAACCTAAACCACAAGGTTTGTCACTCTAATGCTAAAACCAAGTCAAATTAACCCCTAACACCTATTGGAAAAGTCAAAACATTCCTTTCTTTCAAATTCACAAGAATGTATAAACCTTTTGAAAACACACATGCATGTTATGAAAGTGTATGGTAATCCTCCTTATAGCGGAAGTTCACATGATAAGCTAACCAATGACACTATATTGGAGGATAAACCCACCTATGGAATTAATTTAGGATGTAAGGGATGCCTCTTAGTGGAATTTTGAGTCTTGGATTAATCCATAGTGCTAAAATTAGTTCTAGTGTTCTTCCCTTGGTGTTATATTTATCTCTACAATTTCCCATACTTAACCATTTCATCATCCCTTTTCCCAAGCTATTTCTATCATAATATAAACTTGGTCCAATCTCACATTAGACCCTTAGGTAATTATCCATTTCCTCCAAGTTGAATGGAACCTTTTGTACCAATGCATCTATTTTTTCCTACCCTAATGGATCAAGACTTGACATCACCTTAACAATATTCTTTGTCATAGCACATCTCCGAAGTGCCTTTGGCATGCTTTAGATGTCAATATTAACTAAATTGAATATATTAATTTTAAAGTTCTTAACACATTCCATGACAAGAAATGACTCATTCGATTAAGGAGTACTTTCTCAAACCATTCCTTCATATTCAACAATCCTTTCTCACATCTCCACATCATAATTATATCCATGTTGGTTGTAATGAGTGTTTTTAAAACCAACAATCAATGAATCATAGGATAGAAGAAACTCATTATGCAATACAAGGATAAGAATCAAAGAGACTGAAATAATCGATTCACTAGATATGCTTCCCATTACTATAATATACCAATGTAAAAAATAAGTCATAACAAGAATAGGACCAAAAAAAAGGAAAAGAACCTGTAGGCTACATTAATAAGACATTGATTAAAAGCTTCTTCCATGATGTTTAAAATGACAAAATATCAAATAGCTCAATCTTTAGTCAAGTAGTATTTAAATCACTAATTTAGGAATCCATCATGATTAAACATCACATATCATAAGCCTTTAACAATCATTAGATTGTAGATAATATTCAATCATGTCATAGGAAATAAATCAAAAAATTATAAAGAAAGAGAAAACTAACTATATAAGCTTCCTCAACAATTATACAAAAATTATATTTTGTAGAAAATAAAATAAACTATATAAGTTGGACATAGAATATATATTTGTATATAAACTATATGTTGACATAGCATATATATAAACTATATATTTAATTTTGCCCTCGCCAGGAGCACGACATAGCATACTGCACCTAGACCTTAACTAGAGAGTTGCGCCAAGAACCATTGCATCCAACCCCGAAAGGGAGAGTTGTGAGACTTCACCGATGAGTAAGGTAAAGGCCATTGAGTTGAAGAGGGAAGCACTAGGAACCATTTGGTAGAGTAAATCCAGAGCGAGAGGTGAGGGCACCTCAGAAGGGAAAAATCGCACTCAAGGGACAACAACCGACCTAGTGATTTTCCCCCACATTTAGAAATCTTGTTGCAAGTACAATGATTTAGACTCTATTTGTTCCCATCGAGGTGTTGCATGCTATATTTTGGTCAATTGAAGCCAATGTCCCATTAACAAACCCAAGTACTACCTAGTACTAGTGTTTGGTTAGTTTGAACAACCAAGCTTTGAGATGTTCAATCAGTTGGGTGGCCATTTTTGGCCTGTGAATTGCAATTTTTGTATCTGTCTTAGCATATTTTTTCTACTATAAGATTGAAAGGAATTCCCGTCACATAATAGCACACGAAGTTCACTAGGGTTCAAATTTCTAAACTTCGATGAAATAAATTTACATATTGAGGTCCATAAATGATCAAAGGGACTGAAAACAATACATGGTCTGTGAGTACAATGAAAAATGCCTAGTTCCTATGCATAAGAGAACGTATAGAAGTACTTGATGCAGAGTTAGAGGAAGGAAAAAAACTCACACAATCTGACCCAACACTTATTCAACTATATTTCCCTTCACAAAACTCAACACAAACACTCAACTTTTTCTTTAGAGTTCCAAACCATTACTAGACCTTCAAACACCTTAGTCAACTTCATCTTGATCAAAACAAACAATTACCTAGTCTATCCTAAACTTCACAATTTCAACTCAACATAAATTAATCTGACCCAAAACAGTATTTAGGCTAATATATACCACACAATTTCCATTCCATTTCACTTCAAACAAATGTAAACCATCTCCCATCCTTTATTCTTGAAAATTTAACAAAATAATATACTCTAGTTTCATTTTAGTCTCCAAAACAAGGCTATTATTACACAGATCAGTCAAAGCAATGGACTTTTTAACTTCATGCTTACACCAAACCTTATATCAAATGAGATCAAATTATACCTTGGTAATCTCTTAACCAAAACAACCAAGAACTCACACTTAATCATCAAAAGCCCTTAAAGTTCTTACTGTCACTGGTTCCTTCATACCCAGTTTGTAACGCTTGTAGGTCTACCAACCTATTTTTCAGGGCTTCATCCACACTTTTCAATGCCCTCCTTGCAAATCTAAAACATATTCAAAACGGGTATCAAAACTTTTACAACATAAGCTTCAAATATTGTTGTCTTAGACAGATTTAGGCCTAATTAGGCCTGATTTGCATAAGGGTTTGTTGCTTTACTAACTCCTGACCAAAGTAAACTTGTCTAGTTCTTGGGACATGTTTAGTTTGATTGGTATATGATCTTCAAAGAATCAAAGTCCATTTACAAATTATTTTCACAAAACCCTAAGGGCTTAACCTTCATAATTACCCTGTTTACAAACTGTACACATAGTTTTTCAGTCAAGAAACTTCATTCCCTCACATCTTATCTTTATGATTTTTCCCTAAATCCACTGAAACATGAAAAAAAATTCATATTAGGATAATCTCACAAGAAACCAAAAGATTCCACCAATTAATAAAGGAGAAACATAATTATTTATGTCTCTGCTTACCCTAATTGAGGGTTTTAGCAGTCTAAAGTAAATCCAAAATAACTCACAAATCTTAACTAAAATGCATGAAATTTGATGTAATAGGAAGGCGATTGAGATTATCACCATATCCAAACATTCTACCATGCCTTCAAGACTGTACAATTCTGTACAATGCTTGGAAATGCAAGATTTTTGAAGAAAAATGATTAAAAATTAGATATTTTCCTTGAACTTATTCTTTATTCAACCACCCTCAAAGTTCTAAAAGATACAAGAGCCTTTTTAAAGGAAAAACAACTGAATTTTAGCCTTCTAACTTCCTCTAATTGACCCTAATGAATCTTCATCTCTTAATATTTCCTTTTTGATTAAGTTGACAACTTTTTACATTATTTTCATTTTTGCACTTTTGGAATTAATAAACACCAAATGACCTCAACATGACTTCAAATATATGAAACATGACTCTAATAACATGGTTTAAAAAGTAGGAACAGTAACATTGAATGAAATTTCAAAACATTGCTTCATAGAGGCCTAATTATGCCAAGGTGCTCCTGCACCAGTACAAGAGATGAAAAAAAGACAAGGAGCCATTAAAAACTTCTAAATATTTCACTGACTCAACCAAACCTCCAAAAGAACAGTATAGATGCCAGCACTAGGGAAAGCCCAAAAGAGAATGCTAATGAAAGTGGACTTTTTTCTTTTCAAGTTCCAGAAGAGTATAAATGGTTTGAAGATGTTGTGGGTGTCTGGAAAATGGTGAGGGAATGTTGGATAGGGAAGGACCCAATTAGCCTCTTTAACTGGATTGTTAAGAAAGAAACAAACTCT
>VDFB02134327.1:0-12779 GCA_007258455.2 Sequoia sempervirens | reverse complement strand
GATTTTGTTGTGATATTGGGAGTATGTGTATTTTCTTCTATTTATGTTATTCTTGTCTATGAATGGGGTTTGTGTGTGGTTAAGGAGTTGATCTCGCCTGCGGGCTGAGAGTCTCCTTTGTGTAGGGTTGAGGAGGGCGCGGAGCCTCTCTTGGGGATGTGTAACAAAATGTGAAAATGTGTGGAATGGGAGGAGTGGAGGATGGTTATGGTTGTGGTGGAATGGGGTTGTGGGTGAAGGATGGAGTATGAGAATGGTTGGTTGGGGAGGAGATATGAATTGGGTATTGTGAATATGAAGGTTATTGTTGTAGTTGGAAATGAAAATTAATGAAGTTGCAAATCTGTCCCCCAAGAGGGAAGGGAATCCCCCTTCTCCCCGTTTGAAGAATCTCAGGCATGGGTTCTTTGTGAGTGTGCTTATGTTAATTGTATTGTGTCCAACCTTATGTAATTGTGTGGGGAATTTCTATGTGATCGTGCAATGTTTTTTGTATTTTGTTATGGTTCTTTCTGTGTTGTGTTTCTGGACTTTGCCTCCCAGTCAGGGGTGGACCACTCGGTCCTATGGTTGGGTGGAGAGCAGTGTTGGGCTACTCAATTTTGTGTTGCAGGTTTCAAGGGACGGTATAAATTTGTTGGAAGAAATGGAATATATCAGATCCTTTTGTATTGCGGATATTGCATGATTGTTTGGAATAAATCAAAGTTGCAGGTTTAGGGTTCATGATTGCAAGCCAAGAATTTTTCAGTGCAAATTTTATGGAATCAAATAGTTATTTATATTAATCAATGTAGTGCTTTGTTAAAGAGAACATGTGTAAGTTGTGTTTCACTTTGTATGTGTTTCAAGTAATTACACGTTTAGGTATTGTATTGTTTAGGCATTATAATTCAGCATAAACCGTTATGACAGCTTCTAAAATAATAATATAAGTATTAGATTATTCCTTTGAATGGTTTAGATATATGTGTGTTTTTATTTGTAATTAATTTTGAAACCTAATATTACAAAATTTATCTTTATTGTTTGAACATAGGCTGAATGAATATATTGTATGTAACATTTTAAATATATTTATTTTTGTTTCAATGTGAAAATAGTGTTAAAATACAAAATTACAAATGTAGAGAAGTAGTACTGTGTTCTTGTTTAGTTAAAAATATTCGATGTTGATATTTAAGTATTCATTTTAAATAAAAAAGAGTAAGGGGTTCAACTTTGGAAAATTTTAATACTAAAACCCAGTTATTTAGTTATATTAAGTTAGTCTTTTTGGGGAGGGCACTACACTTCCCGTTGACAACCATGAGGTGAGGAATAGCCTCATGAAGGCCTTTCAAAAAGATATATATATTCCAAAGGAAGCTTCATTGATCAAAGTTGAGTGGATTAATTTTATAGAAGTAGATGGCTACAGGACTTTGAAAGGACTAATTGGCATACTTTGGTATAGACCAAGCCAATTAATTGGAGGTAATCTACAAAACTCTGGGATCGTTGTGCACACTTATAATTTCTCTTCTCTCATAAGTTTTTAGTTCATCTACTATTGAGAGGAACTCATTCACATATATCTCTATCCACTCTCTAAAGAGAGAAAGACTTACCTATGCAAGAGCGAAGAAACTTTTTGCAATGCATGGTATTTCGTGTCTTATTGATTATAAGATCTCGTGTATAAATAGAACCAACAACAAGGTGTGATGGATAGCCTAAGGAGCCATGACAAGTTGATGAGGAGCAAAACATGCAAACGAGATTGGATGCCATTGGGAGCACATTGTAGGACGAGGATATAACTCATTTTGATAGTCAAGTGATTGAGGAGTTTCCTAAATATCTAGTTATTGATGATGACTAATTTTTTAGTTTGTTGCTCAAACAAAAAATAGCAATGAATTTTTTTGGCAATCTAATTTTGTTATTTTGATGCTTGTAATTTCTACGTTGTATTTAGCTACTACAATCATTAGTATTCAAAAAATTACAATATTTAATTGTTAAACTTACAGTTATTATTGATCAATTGGTTATTATGTTCTCAAGTTTATAAATTTTTACCATATAATTTTGTACATTTTGTGTAAATTTAAAATCATGGTATATATACAAAAAAAAAATCATATATAGTTCCCCATTCAAGGGATAAGAGAAAAACAATTTGTTAAATTACACAAGAAAAAAAAACATAATTTGCACTTTTAAGGCTTTACTTTGACATCTTTGTTAAGGTGGTTTTTTTGTTTTCGCAGCTCCAAGTCTTATGCAAGAAGAATTCAAAGATCATGGTTCAACTTCGGCAAATTAAAGAGCAAGTCTTACAATTTCAGTCTGATAACAAGTTTTGTCAAAGAAAAAATTTCAATATATGAAATGATTGCTTATTGTAGTCTTCTTGTGGCTGCTTTGTACTTATGGTCTGATAATATTTGTTTCATTCAATTACCTGTTAGTAGCTTATATTCTTTGTAAACTGCTTTGATTAAATATATTTAAAAAAAACGTAATTTGATCTCCTTCGAAGGAATTTATCAAATTATATTTTCATGAGGTTTGTAAAAGGAATCCATGTAAAGCAAGTGGACTGATTTTGAGAGATCCAAACATAAGTTTCTTGTCTCATGGATTTTTATTCTTCGGCAATAAAACTAATAATGGGAGGCATTAATAGTACAAATGGGTATAGTTGTATCTCTCAGTTTCAAACATGTGTTCATAGAGACTCCTTAATAGTAAAAAATACCATGAAAACATAATTCACTGCTAATTGGTGTTTTAACTATTTTGTGAAAGAGAAGTGTGAATGCAACAACAAATTATTTAGCCAATGTGGGAACGGAGCCAGATTCTCTTACAATGAACTATTGTCAACATACTTGGCAAGATCTAGAAAAACATTTACGATAAACACCCTCGCTATCTTATTTTGCGCTCTACAATTTAGGAGGGCCAAACTTGGTATTTAACTTATAGTTTTTTTCAATTTTATGAGCAAAACATGTTATAATAGCATTAATCACATTTGCTTTATGGTAATATCTTTTGCAATGATTGAAGGCATAGTAATCAAGTGTTCTAATTAATGTGTAGATTATCATGCTCAAGGCATGCTATGGTAGCTAGTTGGAGCTTCAGGCGCCACTAGTTTTCATGTATTTAGCATCTATATAGTGTCTTTTACTACCTCTTATTAGAATGTGATTATGGTAGCTTGCTCCCTTCGGTGGTTGTCTTGCAAGTGTTGTAGGTCGACTGGTATTAACAAGAATGGCCAATAAATAAAGCACGGATAATGGCAAAGTTTCAAACTTTGTGGTCGGTTATCGGTTAACTTTTTGCATGCTTAGTTGAAACATGGTAATTTTTAAATTGCGTTACTTTTCAAGAGAAAAATAGATATATATAAAAATATTCAATTTGGATACCATCAAAATATGGTTTTTTGCTCTCTTTTTTTAATGATGAGTCGAAGTGCAACAAACTCTGTTCTGATCCATTTACAGATAATTGATGCACAACTAGGAATGAGTACTGGGTGTTTAGTTAAAATTTTACAAGCATTAGAAAATATACTAGATAAATGGGATTTCATTTCTAGTGATCCTAAGTTTTGTTTTAATGTTCAAAGTTTTGAACATGTTTTTCATAATATTATGACAATTCTATAAGTTGAAATATTTACCAGCCTTACATTTAAGTAAATTGCCCCGCAAATCAAAAGCCAGAATTTTTTTTTAAATGCTTGTAGCATAAAAATTTTAGCAAAATAGATTTGTTAAATAGTGATGTTGGTATCCAGCGAACTTAAAGGACATGATTTAACTAGTCATTTTAATGTACTCGGTTACCTACAAGCTGCAACATCCAATTGAATTCTAGAATGTGAACATGGCCAAGCACCAACAAAGCTCGATTAAATTTTTAATGTTAGGGGCAGTCTTTGTTTGTTGTATCAATCTTGATTGCTCAATAGTCTCTAGCAAATTAATACATTGCCCCAAAATAACTTCCCGTTAAGTGTAAAATCTAACTTCAAACCAAGATTACACCTAAACTAAACAAAAAAAAACTTTGAGATAACAAGTCACTTAGACACAAGTATTCTAACGAGTGACCTCAAAGGAGCTTTGAAAGTAAAATACCGCTGAATTTTCTATTTCCAAATCTTGTATATTCATATCCTTGTGGTACTGTATCATAAGCTTATCTCTTTTGAGTTGGGCACCCTACACCAGTAAAGGCAACTAAAATAGACGACTGACATAAAATATTTCAATGTTGACTGCCCAACATTTCCACATACAGATTTTCCAATATAGTCAAGTAGAATACAACTGGCACTCTGAAGAATAACTTGAATCGTAAAGATTACATCATAAAAAAGGGGCGAGAAACATTTTCCTTGAAATATTCGTAACTATTCTATGTAGGTTGACTATCGGTACACACTTTACACGGCCTTCCTTTAGTTTGACAAGGAGAAGGTGGAACATGGTCCTTTAATTATCAACTACCAGTTCCACAAACCTCCGTGCTCAACCTTATTCGCAATTTTAAAGGCTTAAAGCTCCAGAATAGTCCCCAGCAAGGAATAGCATGATACCCTTAAATGCTGAACTTTTTGCAAGCCGTGTGTTTCTTTATGGTCCATTTTCTTGAATGTTTCCTCAACCATAAGTGAGACAGTATAATTTATCTTGAGGAAAAGACCAATAAATCCAGTACACTAATAATGTAATATATATTTACACACTACTAACATCGGCAACTGTTGAAAACAGTAGATCTTTGATCACACTATTATCTAAACAGCATTTTCAGCTCCTCAATCCGTGCAGATCGAACCTCTTGGTCTGTCAATGCTCCAGAAATCATCCGTTGCTTGCGTGCTTGAACCTGCTGCATCCTTTCTTCTACAGTATCCTGCACGGCAGTTAAAGGGAAGGGGAAAAAGTCTGTCAAATGCTCACATACATTTAGTTATAACAGTAGCGATCTCTGTAGGATATGGAAAAAACTGTTTAAACAAAGATCCCATGTAAATGTTGGATCTAGTGTTCAAAAGCAAACATTCAAGCAATCTGTTATTCAGTATACAATGCACCTTCATAATAAAACGTTTGATCGAAACCGATTTTGTTTGACCAATGCGATGAATGCGCATTATAGCCTGCTCCTCAACAGCTGGGTTCCACCAAGGATCCTTTACAAAAAAGAAGAGCAATTTTCATCACTTGTATACACAAGATGCATCTTCATTTTCTTTATACACCCAACTTTAAAAAGAAACGCTTCCTTGATATTAGTAAAATGATTTTTGCCTGTCTCCTGGTTATATGATAATTGATATACAAAACATTAATCATGATGAACATAAAAATAGAAGAATAACTACAAGAGGTCAAGACTGATGGGATACACAAACATTTGAAATGAATAAATTTGATCTGTGATATGACAGGTCATGTCTACAATAAAAGCTATTGAGACCTGCCCATTGAGCATCTCCAAAGGTAAATCCTCATTAATACTAGAATGGCACATCAGCATCTTCTGTCTTTGTTTAATCTAGATTTACCAGTGTTTCTCCGAATTTTTGAGACCGGGATGTGGGGACAGTTTAGGGATAGCAACGAAATTTGGAGGTAGAAGGGGTACAGTGAGGTGACAGCTATTAAAATAGATTAAACAAAGTAAAGGCAGCTGAAATTTTAAAACATAAATATGGTGTTGAATTCACGATGACAGTCCTCCCTCTTTTTATCTTTTTAGGGTTTTTTAACATACTTTTCCCTAAAAAGTTGTCTTTTATATTTTTATGCACCAAATGGAGCAAGCTATCCAGTCTTGAAAAATGGCGACATCCCTTTTAAGTCTCTGGGCCATAAGGAACATATCACAAAACCCCAGGGACACATACCTGTGAAAGACTGAGATGTACTAAAATTATAACAAATTTAAAAATCAAATGATAAGAAACCAATAATTTTCAAGACAAATAAAACATTTTGCAAATCACTGAAATAGCATTATCAATGATAACCCCAATGAAAGGAGTGCTAATAAGGAAGCTCACAAAGTGGAACAGGTCCACCCAAACATCTTTCGGTCAAATTAAATACAGATGCCGCCTCTCATGGAAACCTGGATCCATCCAGAACCAGAGTGTTGTGCCCTGATGCCATGGGAAATTTTAGTTTTTGTTTTAACTAGAGCCTTGTATAAGCTGCCAATAACCTAGGTAAAGCTCAAGCTACGTGGCAGCTGTTAGAGCTATCCATGCTTAGATCACAGGCTGCATGATACCAATCTTTTAAATTACCAACACCATCATGATGAGATCAAGCTGTTAGAATATATTTCTAGCATCAAGGACCAACTTGCCTCTGTTATATTAAAACCTGCTGCTCCTGGACGTTCCAATGTAGTCTAAACACTCAGCCCCTAAACTGGTGCAGACAATTTGACGAGTTGAAAGACTTCTAAGGAGTTCAAAGACTTCATAATGATACACGGGACGCTCCTCTGGGTTTTATTCACTGTCCTCGGAAACATTTGACAGGGGGACACCTAGGGAGCGCAACACTTGTGACTTTGTCATTTTGACATTTGTAGTACAAACTTCCAGTCTTTTAGCATTTTATTATTTTATATTCCATGGACATTGATATTATGGTCCATGGAAGCAATTAGGTAGTTGTAGTATTAATGTTCATTGTTATGATTATCATTACTCATATGAATATCTGAAATTTCCCTATATTTTTAAAATTTATCTCTCTCTATATATATATATATACACTATACACGTCCCCCGGCCCCTAAAATCCCCTAAAAATTGTCATTCCCCGGAACACGCCCCCATCCCACTTCCCAAAACTTGCAGTGGAACATAGCAGTTCATAATTAAAGTAAAACAAAATGAATTCAACGAAAAACTGAATAAGGCAAAGGAAGGAGTTGATCCTTCACAGTATGAGGAAGTAACTAAGCAAGTCCTCCAGAAAATGGATTATGATGCTTCGAGGATCACTCTTGAGGAGGGAAGGAGGCTTGTGAAAGAAAGTGGAGTGCTCCTGTTACCAGAATGGGACCTTGCTTCAACTATTGCTTTGGATACCATCAGGCATCAGGATGAAGATGCATTTACATCAGATGAGCGAGCTTATTTTGGATCAGGTTTCAGTCCAAATTTAGAAACCTTGGCTATATGGGCAATGGCCCTTGCTACAAATAAACAAAGAGTTGTTGATTATGTTCAGGGGATCACTGGTAATGTGATAATAAAAGATAACATCTGACACCTTGGCTCCACAAGCAACATCTTTGGTTGTGCACATCGCCATGTTCTCTACAGCTACTGCTAGAAGACAGGAAGTTGAATATGAAAAGTTACACGCTATGCATGTAAAATTGCAGGATGATAATAAAGTGGTAGCTCAGGTCCCACGACCTCAAGTTGCCACTCCTCTTCCTCCTGCATCCACATCAGCAGAATTTTCGGCACAAGACAGAAACTTTGTCTCTCAGAATAAAGCAGAGCAAGGAGAGTGAAAAGAAAGCCAAGGAAGAGACAAAAAGGATATCCTCTGACATCATTGATGATCTCCTGGGTCACAGGCTATCTTGTGTGTTACATATAATTGAGGGTGCTTGGAGTGCCTTTGATGGGCTACAAAAGGCATATGCAACTTCAAAACAATTCCAGAAAATCTTGAATAGGTGGATTTTAAGAGCCAGTTCAATAAAAGAGATTATTAAGATGACACCTTTTGATGGCAATGCTCCCAAGAATTTGGTACAGATAAATGAGCAGATTGATTTGTTGGGAGAAGTCTCCGCCTTTCAGACAAAATTGGATATGCAGTTTATATCCAAGTTAAAAATGTTTGAAGGTACGAACACAGGATAATGCCAAAGATTATAGACAACTCAGGTTTCATCAAATCTTTGGATATATGGAAAGGTAAATTTGCAAGCATTATCCCCTCTTTGTCATCTTATATTTATAAAGATGGCAAACCAGATTTAGCTCTTTTGAACAATTCAATACTTAACTTATTTAAGTTGGAGACTAATCTGGAAAATTTTGCAAAAGAGACAAGAGCAATCACAGATGCTAGATACAACGCCCATAATAATAAGGTCCAAAAACTTTTGAGTTTTCAATGGGCCTTCTGAAGAGGAGTATAGCTCATGGGTGGAGAAATATATTGAATAAATATCTCCTCTGCTTCATTTTTGTCTTTTTGCAAAGGTAAAGACTTATTTAGTCTTTAGTGATCTGTTGTGACCTTTTCACACATCGCCCCATTGCAAATGGGGACCCCCAGTAGTTTGTTAGTTTTGAGGGTTTTGCCTTCGCGCAACGGTTTCATGAGGTCATTGCTTTGAGAGTTTCAAGTCAGAGTTTTGAGTAAACATCCAAGCCAACTGGAGAATTCAAGCCCGAAACAGTGCCTAAACGTCACAGAAGTGCTCAGAAGGTCCAGAAGACGAGGATCGCCTGTGCTTTGAGTTAATTTTGACACTTCCTATTTTTTAGGGATTCTGCTTTTTTATTTTTGGCATTTTTGGACCAATCCGGGACTTACTATTTTTAGAAATTTTGCTTTTTGTTTTTTCTATGTTTTTTCCTATTTTTAGAAAGTCCACCTAGGGTTTGGGTCTCACAGGTAATGGAGTCAACATTTCCATCTTTAGAATCAAAATTCAGGCCACCAGAAGCAAAAATCAACCAAAAGGCATGAAATTCATGGTGAAGATTTGCCTAAGTCTGGAGAAATTCGCCCAAGCCTTGAAGAAGGAATGGCATGGAGGCTTCAAAGTCCACTCCATCAATGGCAAGTTCGCTTGGAGGAAACAAGGATAATGGCAAGGCATGAGGCAAGTCCGCCCTTGCTATGGCAAAGCCAATGTGAAGCTTGCCCATGCTTGAGAAGGAATGGCTAAGACAAGGCAAATCTGCCCATGCACTTGTCAAATCTAGTGCAAAGTCCACCCTAGTTTGGATAAGGAAGTGTCAAGCATGACATGAAGTCTGCCCAAGGATGGATGGCACAAGAGGTCTAAAGTCCGCCCTCACCTTGGAAAGAAAATGGCATGAACATCTTGAAGTCCGCCCAGCCTTGTCCAAGGCACTCCAAAGTCCGCCCAGCACTTGAGAAGCATGTCCAAGCATTGATGAAGTCCACCCAGCCAAGAGGAGAAAAGAAAAACTAAAAAAATTGGCTAAGTATTGATGCCTTGAGAGAGAAAACTCAAAAAAATGGCTAAGTATGGATACCTTGGAGAATGAAATTTCAAAAGTGTCAAAGGAAATGCTATGTCTAAGGCGCAAGCAAAGTCCACCCTAGCTCCAAGATGAAATGGCAAAGCACAAGTCAAGTCCGCCCATGAGGAGATGTCAAAGATGAAGCAAAGTCCGCCCTAGCTCCAAGATGAAATGGCAAAGCACAAGTCAAGTCCGCCCTGGCTTGAAAGAAGCATGTCCAAGACACTATGAAGTCCGCCTATATATAGCACGAAGTTGGTTAAGTCCGCTTGAGAAAAATGGGACATGTCTAAGGGAAGATCAAATCCGCCAATAGGGTATTAAAACTGAGTCGGAAGTCCACCTTAGCATGTAAGAAATAGAAGTCCACACTGGAAATGGGAAATGTCTTGCCAAGGTAGTAATTCCGCCAAGCATGAAACAAAGATGACATAGCAATCAGCAAAGTTCGCCACCTCCCAAACAAGAATTGTCCTTACCAAGTGTCAAGTCCACCAAGGGGAGATGAAAAATGGCATGACATGTGCCAAAGTCTGCCAAGGTTAGAAACAAACATGGTAAAATTTGCCAAGAGGAAACAAAAAAATGGCTAAGTGTGGAATTTTCCTACAACAAAAGAATCAAATTTTGACTAAGTGTTGGAAAGAAAATAGGAAGAATGAAGAGGAATAAAAAGTAAAGGCAAGAGGAAATGGGCCAAATCCTTGTCCAAGGATGGGAAACAAAAATGGCTAAGTGTAGATTTCCTACAACAAAGGTCAGAATTTTGACTAAGTGTTGGAAGAAAACAGGAAGAATGAAGAGGAATAAAAGGAAAAGTAAAGAGGAAATGAATAAAATCCTTGTCCAAGGATGGAGTTTTCCCTACTTAGTACAAGTCAGATTCAGAATTGAAGGCAAATCCACAAGCAAAGTTCATCTGAAACCTTGGCTAAATGTTGAATGGTCCACATGAAGGTATTACAAAATGAAATTGAATAGCCAAAATTTGGCTAAGTATGGGAAATTCTTCACAGAAAAAGTTTCAATTTCCTCCATTATTCTCCAAATTCAAGAGACACTTGAAGGGAATTTGAGGCAGGTCAGGAAAGAGACTTAATAACTTCAAGTCTAACCATGTGCTTAAAGGTGAGACTTCCGATGCAATTGGAAAAGAAAGAAAGTAGTCTCAAAAGGAATCCAAGATCAAAGCTAGGAAGAAACAGCACAGAGGCGGAGTCATGTGGAAGGATATTCTAGAGCAATACGTGGAAGAAAAACAAAGTGACCAAGGATGACATCCAACCGAGGTGGCACCTCGTCATCTTCCAACCAATCAAGTGTTCCCCTGTCAACATGCAACAGTAACCTATTTTATTGTTTGTTTATATTTAGCAAAGGACAAGTGTCCCCTCATTGAGTGAAGTTGGTTGTGACAAACCCTAATTAGGGTTTTATTTTATAATCTCGGCCGTTGATTCGAAATCAATCTTGGCCATTGAATTGTAGTCAAAGAACCTATAAATTGAGCTCGCCCCTCATTTGTAAAGTGTGAAGAAAGTGTATGGGATTGTTGCGTATTGCTACTTCCCATAATAAAAGCTCTTATGCATGATTTGCTTTGAATCCCTTTTATTGTCAAGTGGTTTGCAAGGTCGCATAGCTTCTTCAACATTAAATTAGAATTAAGATAGAATTTGATTTGAATGTTTGTTAAATGAATGAAAGATCTTATAGTATTGATTGGTGAAACTCAGCTCATACTTTCTTTGAATAGATGATTTTTATTCAACACGTAAAGTTAGCCTGAGCTTATGATTGTGGATGCTTAACTTCAGTCTGGATAAGTATTGTTCAAGACATGAAAACTATAATCACACCCCTTGAAGATTGCACCCACTTTGTATAGTTGTCCTAGGGAGGCGAAGCAAAGCGTGGTTACTAGTTTCACCTAATCTTTACCGTCTCTTGAATTCTTAGGAGTAGATTAGAACTTCTAAACCCTTATCTCCTTTTTCGTTTGTTTGAAAGACCCAAACAATAGAGCTTCATTGTCTAGACCTTCATTGTGAATTGAACGAGCCTAGAGTAAGTCCCTTTGTGTATTACCAGCATATCACAACGCCCATTGAGCTTATCCACATGTCATGACCTGACGAAAGAAACCTTGGAGTCGCCATATGATCTTCTCGCAATCTTAGCATACGCGGTGACTTTGTTCAAGAGAGGATAGAGTGCCTTTGGACATTTTATTTTGTGTGTTCAGTTGATGATAAAACGTACACCAACATGATCCAATCAACATCTTCCTTGGAGGTTTTTGAAAGTATGCAATTTAAAAAGGTGGCAGAAGAGCTTAACAAAACGATTGCACTTCCACCTTTCTTTTTCATCATTTCAGGATCAGCAAGCATCCTCTTCAATGGCGTATGCAACTGTTTTGTCTTTTAGTAAAAGATTTGTTTTTCCCATGAAGCAGTTGTAACTTGTTTTGTTTGATCCTAAAGGGGCAAGATTGTCAAATGAAAATGCGACATTTGTCCATGTCCTGAAGCTTGTTTGCTCCCTTGTTTCTATAAAAGGGAATTTAGGGCCATTTTGCGGGGATCTTGGAAAATTTTGTAAGCAGAGCGTCTGTAATTTAGGTCTGTATATGTCTGGTTTAGGTTTTCTTAGTGAAGAAAGTCCATGTAATTGGTAATTTTGTATGACAGTACTAGCTAATATACATGAATATACTGTAACAATTTACAATCAATTGTCTCCCAAATTGTACACATCTTTACTACTTATGAATACAAATTGATCAAGGATCATTTTAGTCATCTTTGTAAGTTTTCTGCAATTGTGCATTTCTCTTATGGCTTCTATTCAAGGAGTAGATTAATTTGCTATATAAGAAATATTGAGTGTTTTAAATGTATATAGGGATTGTTAAGAAGAATTGATTGTAGGTTCTATGTGGTGTTATGTAAGGCATTAATACTAAGCTTTCAAAGAACTAGGCTAAATATTGTTGTGCAAAGTTTAAATGCATTCTCTTTTGACTCTGTAACCTAGGTCTAAGGCGCCAATCTAAATGAGTGTTCTGATTATGCTTCCATTGTCCCCAATATTCAAATCAAATTTCCCTTTCAGTTGTAATTTATCTCATAATGTTATTCTCATGTTCTCAGGCGTAGAATGCATAAGAACTCCAAGAATCTAGCCCATTAATTGTGTTTCATCTATAATTCTTGATCATATAAAGAGAACATATCTATTTGAAGCAATATTTGATGTTAATCATATGAAATCCTAGTAGATATTGCATAGAACTACCCTCCTAGGTCTTGCAAATCCTTAAGTGCAGAGGAGAAAATTGTTAAACCTTTCTCCTGTTCATTGCCCAACCCCTCAAAACAATTGAGTATAAGAATTGGCTATTCCTTTAGATTGCTTTAGGAACCAGTTGGAATTACACAAAAACAAACCAACAAACACCATGCCTTTTCAACCCATAACAATATCCTATACTCACTAG